>SZYD01001414.1:0-42472 GCA_009363875.1 Mikania micrantha
GTTAATGGTGAGATTAAGGTTTTCATTCGAATGTTATTCAAATTCATTTTAAATAAAACTACATGAACTCACCAACCTTGTGTTGACTTGATCTTTTTGCATGACTTCTCAGGTGACGAAACAGGTCTGAGAGTAGTTAGCAGTTAATGCTTTTGGACTTGGATACCAGTTAGAGGACCTAACATTTTGGACCTGCATATTTTTGAACATCATTTACAGATTATTTTGTATAACTTGTGCAGATATAAGATAAAAGATTTATGATGTTGATAGTAGATTTACATTGTTAAATTATGAACAAAACTAATGTAATTTAACTTTGTAATTCTATTTTCATTTAGCAGTTTCTTATTATATATCATGTGCATTGTTAACAATCTGATCATCACGATTATCAATCCCGATATCGCGCCCCGGGACCATTCCGCACGACGGGACACACGATCCGGCCCGCCGGCTCGGGGTGTGACACCTTTAACCATATAGGTGTGAGTATGTGTTTTGCGGTGTGTTGTATCCCATACAACTCCAAGTGTGGTGTGCTCAACCGAGTGTGTGTGTGACTTGTGTTGACCCGACGAATCGTTGGTGACACGTTTTATGTGTTAGTTCTATTATGTGTCATATATGCAAGTAAGACATCAATATTGCATCTTATGACTCTAATCATGATGCTTTCACATAAATCATGTTTCGAAAATCATAACTTTTCCATTTCAGGAAAGTTTCTATATTTAGAAAGTTTCTAATTTTGGAAAGTATAGTTATGAAATTCCATTTCATAAAATTAATACTTTTAGTATTGTTTATAAAAATACATTTAGCACTTAAAACATAACGTTTGCGCATAAATCACAGTTTGTGACGTTTCCCAAGTAAAGTTTCCTTATTTGGAAAGTATCCGCTTAAATGTCCGTTTTCAAAAATCAAAGTTTCCAATATGCTTAGAAATCATTCTTAAACATATTTCAAGAATCACAATCATCAAAACACAATGAAACATCAAAACCCCTCTTTTGATTTCAAAAAGTTTCCATAAATAGTAAGTTCTACAAAAATCATGTTTTTCACAAATCAAATACTCAAACGTGTTTCTAAACACTTCAATATGCATTTTACAACATCTAGACATGTCTAACATGTCTAGATCGTCACAAATCACCAACATGCAACATAAAAGTTCCCTTTTATGGCATGTTCTACAAAATCAATATAATAACCCATCAAAACTTAATCTAAACACTTATCTACTCTAAAATCAGTAGATATGTATCAAATAACACATCAAATCACCAAAAATTCGTGTACACTAGCCACATGGAGTTGCATGTGGGTGGATGTTCATGCAAGCGGGTTTTCACCCATTGCATGTTCGATCTAACACTAGATAAACTCATAAAAACTACCTTACAAGTGTAGATTAGTGCTAAAACAACTTTTGATGGCTAAGATGTAGCTGATGATGAACTCTCGACTTGTGGATGGCTTCCAAGAACTCCCTTTGAGCTTTAATGGCTTTGAACCTCCAAGAGATAGATCCACTAGTGATTCTAGAGGCTTGGAATGTTGATTCCAGAGAGGTTTAGTAGAGAAAGTATGTAGGTATTCAGAGAAATTTGGAAAAGACCGAATGAAATGAGATGGGGTTGCTTTTTATAATGTTTTGTCGTTCGGGACTCATCGCGTACCGCCAAGCTCCTCGCCGAGGAGTTTCGGCGTACCTCCAAGGCTTCATTTTTCAGTTTTTCGATTTTGTTGATTCGATTCCGTTCGTGTTCGATCCTTATCGTTTATACTAAACATCTAGCACATGTTTAACATGTAATCACACATAATAACACATATGTTGTTCGATTATTGTTTTGATCACCAACGTTCGTGAGACTCGTGTGTGTGTTCGATAATTCCTCAAATTATCTTTGACAGTTTGTGTTCGTCGTTACGAACCATTTGCATGATTGATTAAACATAATCAACATGTAATGCACAATCCAATAATTCCCAAATTATGTTTTGTGTTAGTGTTTGTGTTTGCCACACTTGGTTTCCAAAACTAATGTGCAATGTACGATTCGATAGTTCATCGAACTATCGTTTCACAGTTGTTTGTGTTTGACCCATCTAATTAAACATAATTAAGTGAAATGCAACAAGTATGAATGTGAAAAGCTAAGTTGTGAGAGTTGCAATTTACCTGAAATTGCCGGGTGTCACATCATCCCCTTGTTGAAAGAAAATTTCATCCCGAAATTTGGTTGTTGTTGGTAGTGTTTGAGAACAAAATTTGTATGGTTGTCACATCATCCCCTTGTATAAAGGAAATGTCGACCCGAAATTTATTCGTTGTTGTCGGCGTTCGACGTTGTCTATTTGAAAAGATGGGGATATTTGCGCACCATATGGTCTTCACTTTCACATGTGAATTCAGGTCTGCGTTTTGATTTCCATTGGACTCTGACAATCGGAATCCGACTCCGTTTGACTTTTTTGACCTCACGGTCCATGATCTCTACCGGCTCTTCCACGAACCGTAGTTGTTCATCCACCTGGATCTCATCCAGTGGAATCACTAGTGTCTCATTCGATAAACACTTCTTTAGGTTTGAGATATGAAACACGTTGTGAACTCCATCGAGTTCGGCTGGTAGGTTGAGTCGGTATGCCTCCGGACCAATCCTTTTCAGGATCTCAAACGGTCCAATATATCATAGGTTCAATTTGCCTCATTTCCCAAAACGAATTACGCCTTTCCATGGCGAAACTTTCAGAAGGACTCTATCTCCTACCTGAAATTTCAGAGGTTTTCGGCGTTTGTCGGCATAGCTCTTTTGACGATCGCGAGCTGCTGCCATGCGGTTTCTGATTTGCACAATCTTTTCAGTGGTTTCATGTACGAGTTCCGAGCCTGTGAGCTGACTATCGCCCACTTCAGCCCAGCAGATGGGTGATCGACATTTCCTGCCATAAAGTGCCTCAAAAGGCGCTGCTTTGATGCTCGTATGATAGCTGTTGTTGTAGGAAAACTCCACCAGCGGTAGGTGAGTTTCCCAGCTATTGCCGAAGTCTATTGCACACGCTCGTAGCATGTCTTCGAGAGTTTGTATCATGCGTTCGCTCTGGAAATCAGTTTGTGGGTGGTATGCTGTACTCATATCCAACCGCGTACCAAGTGACTTTTGCAATGATTTCCAGAAGTTAGAAGTGAATCTAGCGTCTCGATCAGAGATGATGGAGATTGGCACTCCATGTCGCGAGACTACTTCCTTGACATAGATTATGGATAGCTTTTCCATTTTGTCATTTTCCTTGATCGCAAGGAAATGTGCTGACTTGGCCAGTCGATCCACAATTACCCAAATTGTGTCACATCCGCTAGGAGTACGGGGTAATTTTGTAATGAAGTCCAAGAGATCTGTTCCCACTTCCACATGGGAATTTCTGGTTGGGTGAGTAATCCAGATGGTTTCTGGTACTCAACCTTGACTTTGGCGCAAGTCAAGCATTTGCTCACATATGTGGCGATATCGGCTTTCATGTTTGGCCACCAATAAAGGACCTTCAAATCATGATACATCTTATTAGATCTAGGGTGAATGGAATACCGGGACTTGTGAGCCTCGTCCATCCCAAGGTTTCGTAAGTTTCCGTGGTGTGGAACCCAGACGCGTTCCATGAAATAGTGTAAGCCGTCCGCTTTGACTTCTAGTAGTTTCTCCATTCCCCTTAGCGATTCGTTCGCTAGGTTTTCTTCTTTCAGTGCCTCAACTTGGGCACTATGTATCTATTCAGGGATATTGGGATGAATGGTGAGTTGTAGAGCTCGTACCCTTTAGGGTTTCGAGGTATTTTCTGGTTAAGGGCATCGGCCAGTAAATTGGCCTTCCCTGGGTGATACTTGATAGCACACTCATAGTCGTTTAGGAGTTTGAGCCAACGACATTGTCGCATGTTCAGTTCCTTCTGCTCGAATATGTGTTGGAGACTCTTGTGGTCGGTGTATACCGTACACTTTGTACCATACAGGTAGTGTCTCCAGATCTTGATTGCAAATACCACGGCTCCAAGTTCCAAGTCGAGGGCAGTGTAATTCTTCTCGTGGACCTTCAGTTGTCGAGAAGCATATGCAATCACCTTCTATTGCTGCATCACGCAACCGAGTCATTGTATCGAGGCATCGCATTATACTACAAAGTCGTCCGTTCCATCAGGAAGAGATAAGATATGTGCACTACAGGGTTCTGCTTGAGAAGTTGGAATGCAACTTCTTGTTTGTCAGTCCATATATATTTCTTGTCCTTGTGGGTCAGAGTTGTGTGGGGTTAGGCTATCTTGGAAAATCCTTCAATAAATCGTCGATAATAGCCCGCCAAGCCTAGGAATTGTCGCACCTCAGTTGGGGTCTTCGGAGCTTCCCAATTCTTGATCGCCTCTAGCTTAGATTTATCCACATGAATCCCTTGTTTATTAACAACATGACCCAAGAATTGGACTTCTCGAATCCAGAAGTCGTATTTGGAGAGCTTAGCATACAGCTTCTCCTGCCGTAAGAGTTCAAGAGCCAATTGAAGATGCTCTTTGTGTTCTTCCTGAGTCTTTGAGTAGATAAGAATATCATCAATGAACACAATGATAAACTTGTCAAGGTAGGGTTTGCACACTTTATTCATGAGGTCCATCAATTCTATGGGTGCATTAGTCAGCCCAAATGGCATGACCAAAAACTAGTATTGGCCATACCGTGTGCGGAAAGCTGTCTTGGGGATATCTTCCTCTTGGATTCTCAACCGGTGGTACCCAGATCGTAGATCGATCTTGGAGTAGTAACTCGATCTTTGCAGCTGATCGAACAGATCATCGATGCGAGATAAGGGGTAACGGTTCTTGATTGTCACTTTGTTTAACTCACGGTAGTCAATGGACATTCGAAACGTGCCATCCTTCTTCTTCACTAACAGTACTGGTGCTCCCCACGGTGAGAAGCTTGGTCTAATAAAACCCTTGTCCAGCAACTCCTGGAGTTGATTGGACAGTTCCTGCATCTCCGAAGATGCAAGTCGATAGGGTGCTCGTGCGATAGGTGCTGCTCCCGGCGCGAGATCTATGCGGAACTCCACTTGTCAAGGTGGTAGTAGTCCTGGTAGATCCTCAGGGAATACGTCGGGATAGTCGCATACGACTGGGATGTCTTATATTTTCTTTTCTTCTTCGGTCTTGTCGGTGATAAGCGCCAGTATGGCAGTGTATCCCTTTCGTAGGCACTTGTGGGCTTTCATGTACGAGATGATGTTAAGAGGTGTGTAACTCCTTTCGCCATTGATGCTTAAGGTTTCTCCGCCAGGAAGAGGTATATGTACAACCTTATCGTGACAAACTATTTCAGCTTGGTTTTCGGACAAACAATCCATGCCCACTACGACATCAAAACTACCTAGTGTAACTGGCATGAGGTCAATCTTAAACTTATGGTTTGCTAGCTCTAATGTGCATTCCTTCATAATGTGCTTAGTTACAATCAGTTTACCATCAGCTAGCTGTACGGTATATGCAACTTCTAAGGGTGTTGGGGTTATGGCAAGTATCTCACTAAAGTCCTTAGATATAAAACTTTTCTCAGCTCCAGTATCAAACAATACAGAAGCATAATGATCGTTTAGGAGATATGTACCTGTTGCAAGGTTGGGATCCTTTCTGGCTTCTTTAGCCCCGATCACGAAAGATTTTCCTTTCGGACCATTATTGTTCCCATTGTTGTTATTGTTCCTTAGGTGTGGGCAATCCTTCTTGAAGTGACCTAGTTTTCCACATTCAAAGCAGTCCTTTGGTGCTTCAAGTTGCTGTTGTTGTGGCTGTAGGATTTTCGCTTGTATCTCGCCTCTGCAATCTTTGGCGAGGTGTCCTTTTTTGCCACACCCTTGGCATCGAATAGAGCCACATTGTCCCAAGGCATGGTGTAAATTGCATTTGTTTCATTTAGGGTGTTTGCCTGCGTAGGCTCCTGAGTTCTGGTTGGTTGGGATGGGTGGTGTGTAAGCTTGAGGTGACCCAAACTTACATTGCTGTGGCGGTGGTTGAAGAGTGGAAGGTTTGCTCAGGGTGTTGTCCCATTTGCGTTTGTTATCGGTCGATTTGGCTACAGCACCAAGAGGTGGTAAGAGTCCTTGTGTGACGGCTGAATCAGTGAGCTTGTGGGCCAACCGCACGGCTTGTTGTAGGGTAATGGGGTCAGCAGAAAGTACCATCCCGGAATTTAAGGGGGCAATCCCTTGGTATACTTCTCTATGTGCTTGTAGGCCGGTGTTACCATTTCCGGGCACAGGTGTGCCAGCTCATACGTTCGAGCAGTGTATGCCTCGATCTCGGAACCAACCATCTTATGGTTCCAGAGCTCCGTCTCAAGTTTCTGCACTTCACAGCGAGGACAGTATTCATGGTTCATCATCCTTTTGAAATCCTCCCAAGTTAGGGCATTGGCTGCATCGAGCCCTAAGTTTTGGACATTTGCATTCCACCAAGTGAGGGCGGCTCCCTCGAGAGTTCCAGCACGAACTTGACTCTGTCTTCGTTCCTACAGTTGCTCATGGCGAAGGCCGACTCCGCCTTTTCCATACGGCGCAACAGCCCGACGAATCCCTCAGTACCGTTGAATGAGTGGGATTTGCAGTCCAGAAACATTTTGAATGTGCATGGAGGTGGGTTAATATTTGCTCCTGTCATAGGCAGTGAAAGGAGTTGAATTCAGAACCCGTTAAACGTGTTGTAATAGAATCGAGTGATCATTGTGCAAGGTGAATTCCGAATGAGATTTGTCACCTTGATTCAGTTGGTTTTGATTACGGGTAGCTTACCGTGCAACAAGTGCCTCATCAACTCGCTTTTTAATGAGTGCATTGAGTTTAGCTGGGGTCAAACTGATGTTCCCACGTCCTCCCGCATTCCGTCGACCTTCGCGTCTTCCAGCCATGATCTTCATAGCGAGAATAAGCATTAGAGTGTTTCCAAGAATTAAAATTATGTGTACGGTTGGTACGTAATGGAAACATGTATAAATTTGCATAGACTAAATTTTCAATAACAGATAATAGTCTTGATATATAATAAGTTGTACCGGTTACAATTCATTTAATACAAAAAATTTAGATTCCAAAATATCCAGTACAGAGACACAACCTGTCTATGCTAAGTTAATCAAGGGCATCATCGATAGTGGAATCAGAATCATCATCCTCTGCTGGTTCATCTTCTTCAGTGTTAGACTCTTCCAGGTCTGGAATGACAGCCCTGTTCTCAAGCTCTTAGATTCTTGCTTCAGCGATGGCAGCCCGGTCTTCAGCTTCCTGGAATAGGGAAATCAACTGGTTCATATCCTGATCCATCTTGTTGACTTTTGCTACAGAGTCCTGCATGTCTAGTGTTTGTATATCTCAGCTCCTCTGCAAGACACTCTATCGGATCGTCCGCCTAGGCCAGGTCCCGAGCCATTCTGGCAATAACATCCGACCAAAGACACTGCCTCTTAGGCTTGGGTGGTCCTAGTATGGGTGATGCATCGTCAGGTGACTCCTCCATAGGGTCCACTTCAGGATCCTTGTCAGGGTCCTCATCAAATTCTTTCTCAGGATCCTCGTCCGAATCCTCCACAGGACCATCCGATGATACAGGATGCTGGTCAGGCGTCTCCACGGTCAGTAGGAGTGGTGATGCGGGTAGTGATGGAGCTATCGGCTCCTCCTCATTGTGAGCAAACACATGCGGTGATGATGGTGACGCAATATCTAGAATGCGCGTAATAAGTGTATGCGTACAATCATGTATGCAAATAATAAATGACCAGATATGCTAGTACAGTTACTACTAACACTATGTGTGTGGAGACCAGTGGTTACAGACTAAGTTCACTACATGCAAACCTAATTCGCAATAACCGAAGGCTGTGATACCAATCTGTCGCACCCCGGCCTTCCCGGCCTGTCCAAGGGGGCGACGTGACTGTCAGGATTCCAGTCTCCGGTCATAAAGTTGCGAGACCTACATGTCTGGTTGCATACGTACATCCAAATACTTGGACAAAACAGTTTTATAAAATCATAGTTGCGGAAGTAAATGTTTAAGTTGTCAAAACAACATTTAAAATATAAGTTGCGGAAACATTAGTTTAAAGCAGTTTTCAAAACAACAAAGAGTAATAGTGCGGAAGCGGTTTAAGTAATTATAATTACATATTAAGACAAATGTTAAATGTCCCTAATGGGCCTAAGAAACTAGAACCGATGCATGGACTCCATCCTAGCATCCTAGATCGTCGTGTACGTGCCTTAGTTACATGAAAAAACATACGAGTAAAAAGGGTTAACACAAAGGTTGGTGAGAGCACATGTTTTTTCATAAGTAGCAAACATCAAAATGTTTAAAATAAATGTTACTGATTACATATCATTACAATGCAGTATCGATTGATAGCTAGTCAATACAGTTATATTATATGTGGGTTCGTACCAAAGCTGACAGTTGTGCCTCCCGCCATCTCCATCACAAGACAATGGCAAAGTGTATTGCTCAATATTGCACCCATTCCGACTTCCAGTCGGGTTAGCCTCCCAGGCGCGATGGGTGGGGCTTGTCGGGCCCAAATAGTACTATCCAAGATTACCACGCTAAGCGCTCCGCGCTACTAACGGTCCGAGGTGTGTTTGCGAGGACTTTGAGTTTGTGATGTGTGCCACACATATACATATAGTGATAAAGCATGTCCATACGTAATTAAAATAAGTTGTTGTATCCAAAACAGTTTATCATGCAATGTTTTCTCTCCCAATGGTATAAAAGATAAAAAGGGGCCATGAACTCACCTGGTAAAGGAGTTCCGGTTTTAATCGTGTTCGCGACTTGCGAATGCTAGCACCTACTAGTATGCACCTATAACCATATAGGTGTGAGTATGTGTTTTGTGATGTGTTGTATCCCATACAACTCGAAGTGTCGGTGTGCTCAACCGAGTTTGTGTATGTGTGTCGGCTTGTGTTGACTCAACGAATCATTGGTGACACGTTTTATGTGTTTAGTTCGATTATGTGTCATATATGGAAGTAAGACATCAATATTGCAACCTATGAATTTAATCATGATGCTTTCACATAAATCATGTTTCGAAAATCATAACGTTTCTGTTTCGGGAAAGTTTCTATATTTAGGAAGTTTCTAATTTTGGAAAGTATAGTTATGAAATCACATTTCATAAAATTAGTACTTCTAGTATTGTTTATAAAAATACGTTTAACACTTAAAACGTAATGTTTGCGCATAAATCACCATTTATGGCATTTTGCCCAAGTAAAGTTTTCTTATTTTGAAAGTATCCGTTTAAATGTCCGTTTTCAAAAATCAAAGTTTCCAATATGCTTAGAAATCATTTTCAAACATATTTCAAGAATCACAAATCATCAAAACACGTTGAAACATCAAAACCCCTCTTTTGATTTCAAAAAGTTTCTATAAATAGTAAGTTCCACTAAAACCATATATGTTTTTCACCAAATCAAATACGCAAACGTGTTTCTAAACACTTCAATATGCATTTTACGTCATCGAGACATGTCTAACATGTCTAGATCGACACAAATCACCAACATGCAACATAAAGGTTTCATTTTATGGCAAGTTCTTCAAAATCAATATAATAACCCATCAAAACTCAATCTAAAAACTTATCTACTCTAAAATTAGTAGATCTATATCAAATAACACATCAAATCACCCACAAATTCGTGTACACTAGCCACATGGAGTTGCATGTGGGTGGATGTTCATGCAAGCGGGTTTTCACCCATTGCATGTTCGATCTAACACTAGATAAACTCGTAAAACAACCTTAGAAGTGTAGATTCGTGCTAGAACAGCTTCTAATGGCTAAGATGTAGCTGATGATGAACTCTCGACTTGTGGATGGCTTCCAAGAACTCCCTTTGAGCTTCAATGGCTTCGAACCTCCAAGAGATAGATCCACTAGTGATTATAATTACATATTAAGACAAATGTTAAATGTCCCTAATGGGCCTAAGAAACTAGAACCGATGCATGGACTCCATCCTAGCATCCTAGATCCTCGTGCGCGTGCCTTAGTTACCTGAGAAAACGTGCGAGTTAAAAGGGTTAACACAAAGGTTGGTGAGAGCACAAAACAGTTGTGCCTCCTGCCATGTCCATCACAAGACAATGGCAAAGTGTATTGGTCAATATTGCACCCATTCCGACTTCCAGTCGGGTTGGCCACCCAGGCGTGATGGGTGGGGCTTGTCGGGCCCAAATCATACTATCCAAGATTACCACGCTAAGCGCTCCGCGCTACTAACGGTCCGAGGTGTGTTTGCGAGGACTTTGAGTTTGTGATGTGTGCCACACATATACATATAGTGATAAAGCATGTCCATGCGTAATTAAAATAAGTTGTTGTATCCAAAACAGTTTATCATGCAATGTTTTCTCTCCCAACGGTATAAAAGATAAAAAGGGGCCATGAACTCACCTGGTAAAGGAGTTCCGGTTTTAAGCGTGTTCGCGACTTGCGAATGCTAGCACCTACTAGTATGCACCTATAACCATATAGGTGTGAGTATGTGTTTTGTGATGTGTTGTATCCCATACAACTCGAAGTGTCGGTGTGCTCAACCGAGTTTGTGTATGTGTGTCGGCTTGTGTTGACTCAACGAATCATTGGTGACACGTTTTATGTGTTTAGTTCGATTATGTGTCATATATGGAAGTAAGACATCAATATTGCAACCTATGAATTTAATCATGATGCTTTCACATAAATCATGTTTCGAAAATCATAACGTTTCTGTTTCGGGAAAGTTTCTATATTTAGGAAGTTTCTAATTTTGGAAAGTATAGTTATGAAATCACATTTCATAAAATTAGTACTTCTAGTATTGTTTATAAAAATACGTTTAACACTTAAAACGTAATGTTTGCGCATAAATCACCATTTATGGCATTTTGCCCAAGTAAAGTTTTCTTATTTTGAAAGTATCCGTTTAAATGTCCGTTTTCAAAAATCAAAGTTTCCAATATGCTTAGAAATCATTTTCAAACATATTTCAAGAATCACAAATCATCAAAACACGTTGAAACATCAAAACCCCTCTTTTGATTTCAAAAAGTTTCTATAAATAGTAAGTTCTACTAAAACCATATATGTTTTTCACCAAATCAAATACGCAAACGTGTTTCTAAACACTTCAATATGCATTTTACGTCATCGAGACATGTCTAACATGTCTAGATCGACACAAATCACCAACATGCAACATAAAGGTTTCATTTTATGGCAAGTTCTTCAAAATCAATATAATAACCCATCAAAACTCAATCTAAAAACTTATCTACTCTAAAATTAGTAGATCTATATCAAATAACACATCAAATCACCCACAAATTCGTGTACACTAGCCACATGGAATTGCATGTGGGTGGATGTTCATGCAAGCGGGTTTTCACCCATTGCATGTTCGATCTAACACTAGATAAACTCGTAAAACAACCTTAGAAGTGTAGATTCGTGCTAGAACAGCTTCTAATGGCTAAGATGTAGCTGATGATGAACTCTCGACTTGTGGATGGCTTCCAAGAACTCCCTTTGAGCTTCAATGGCTTCGAACCTCCAAGAGATAGATCCACTAGTGATTATAATTACATATTAAGACAAATGTTAAATGTCCCTAATGGGCCTAAGAAACTAGAACCGATGCATGGACTCCATCCTAGCATCCTAGATCCTCGTGTGCGTGCCTTAGTTACCTGAGAAAACGTGCGAGTTAAAAGGGTTAACACAAAGGTTGGTGAGAGCACAAAACAGTTGTGCCTCCTGCCATGTCCATCACAAGACAATGGCAAAGTGTATTGGTCAATATTGCACCCATTCCGACTTCCAGTCGGGTTGGCCACCCAGGCGTGATGGGTGGGGCTTGTCGGGCCCAAATCGTACTATCCAAGATTACCACGCTAAGCGCTCCGCGCTACTAACGGTCCGAGGTGTGTTTGCGAGGACTTTGAGTTTGTGATGTGTGCCACACATATACATATAGTGATAAAGCATGTCCATACGTAATTAAAATAAGTTGTTGTATCCAAAACAGTTTATCATGCAATGTTTTCTCTCCCAACGGTATAAAAGATAAAAAGGGGCCATGAACTCACCTGGTAAAGGAGTTCCGGTTTTAAGCGTGTTCGCGACTTGCGAATGCTAGCACCTACTAGTATGCACCTATAACCATATAGGTGTGAGTATGTGTTTTGTGGTGTGTTGTATCCCATACAACTCCAAGTGTCGGTGTGCTCAACCGAGTATGTGTATGTGTGTTGGCTTGTGTTGATTCGATGAGTCGTTGGTGACACGTTTTATGTGTTTAGTTCGATTATGTGTCATATATGGAAGTAAGACATCAATATTGCAACCTATGACTTTAATCATGATGCTTTCACATAAATCATGTTTCGAAAATCATAACGTTTCCGTTTCGGGAAAGTTTCTATATTTAGGAAGTTTCTAATTTTGGAAAGTATAGTTATGAAATCACATTTCATAAAATTAGTACTTCTAGTATTGTTTATAAAAATACGTTTAACACTTAAGACGTAATGTTTGCGCATAAATCACCATTTATGGCATTTTGCCCAAGTCAAGTTTTCTTATTTTGAAAGTATCCGTTTAAATGTCCGTTTTCAAAAATCAAAGTTTCCAATATGCTTAGAAATCATTTTCAAACATATTTCAAGCATCACAAATCATCAAAACACGTTGAAACATCAACACCCCTCTTTTGATTTCAAAAAGTTTCTATAAATAGTAAGTTCTACAAAAACCTTGTTTTTCACCAAATCAAATACCCAGACGTGTTTCTAAACACTTCAATATGCATTTTACGTCATCTAGACATGTCTAACATGTCTAGATCGACACAAATCACCAACATGCAACATAAAGGTTTCATTTTATGGCAAGTTCTTCAAAATCAATATAATAACCCATCAAAACTCAATCTAAAAACTTATCTACTTTAAAATTAGTAGATCTATATCAAATAACACATCAAATCACCCACAAATTCATGTACACTAGCCACATGGAGTTGCATGTGGGTGGATGTTCATGCATGCGGGTTTTCACCCATTGCATGTTCGATCTAACACTAGATAAACTCGTAAAACTACCTTAGAAGTGTAGATTCGTGCTAGAACAGCTTCTAATGGCTAAGATGTAGCTGATGATGAACTTTCGACTTGTGGATGGCTTCCAAGAACTCCCTTTGAGCTTCAATGGCTTCGAATCTCCAAGAGATAGATCCGTTAGTGTTGATTCAATGGCGTCGTCCGGGACTCATTGCGAATCGCCAAGGCCGATCATGCATGGCCTTGGCGTACCGCCAAGGATTTCGGGATTAAAATTTTCGTTCCTGCTTCGCGTACCTCCAAGCTCCTCACCGAGGAGTCTCGGCGTACCGCGAAGGCTTCATTTTTCAGTTTTTCAATTTGGTTGGTTCGATTTTGTTCGTGTTCGATGCTTATCTTTTAAACTAAACATATAGCACATGTTTAGCACGTAATCTCATAATAGCACATATGTTGTTCGGTTATTGTTTTCATCACCATCGTTCGTGACACTCGTGTGTGTGTTTCGATAATTACTCGAATTATCTTTGATAGTTTGTTTTCGTCGTTACGAACCGTTTGCATGATTGATTAAACATAATCAACATATAATGCACAGTCCAATAATTCCCTGAATTATTGTTTTGCATTTGTGTTTGTGTTTTCCACACTTGGTTTGCAAAACCAATGTGCAATATACGATTCGATAGTTCATCGAACTATCATTTCGCAGTTATTTGTGTTTGACCCATCTAATTAAATATAATTAAATGAAATGCAACAATTATGAATGTGAAAAGCTAAGTTGTGAGAGTTTCAATTTAACTGGAATTGTCGAGTGTCACAGTATGTATGTACGTATGTATGTATGTATCTGTGTATGTATGTATGTATGTATGTATGTATGTATGTATGTATGTATGTATGTATGTATGTATGTATGTATGTATGTATGTATGTATGTATGTATGTATGTATGTATGTATGTATGTATGTATGTATGTATGTATGTATGTATGTATGTATGTATGTATGTATGTATGTATCTGTGTATGTGTGTATGTATATGTATACACAACAATCTTTAACAAAGATAACATAAATCTTAATAAGATGTATATAAAATTATTAGGTACGTTTATTTATACACACACACTCATATAAATATATATATATATATATATATATATATATATATATATATATATGCACACACACATGGATATATCATGTGAAAACCCGAGGTTAGACAGAAAACCCTTAAACCATATCTGGGTCATTGATTTGGAGTCTTGAATGGTTCATAATAAATCTAAATACAAAATTGGGTTTGAATAAAAAAATGTAGTTTAATATGACCCACATATTTATTTTCAAAATTTCAAATGGACAACACAGATATGGTTTAAGAGTTTTCTTTATAAGATCGGATTTTCATATGACACAATCCCTATGTATGTATGTATGTATGTATGTATGTATTTATGTATGTATGTTTGTATGTATGTATGTATGTATGTATGTATGTATGTATGTATGTATGTATGTATGTATGTATGTATGTATGTATGTATGTATGTATGTATGTATGTATGTATGTATGTATGTATGTATGTATGTATGTATGTATGTATGTATGTATGTGTGTGTGTATGTGTGTATGTATGTTTGTGTGTATGTATGTATGTATGATGTATGTATGTGTGTGTATGCATGTGTGTGTGTATTGATGCTTAATAATATGTTAAAATTAATTTAATTACTTATTTAAACTAAGAGTATTTGGATTGAAAATTTTCAAATTTATAAACTTTTAATATAGAAGAAAACTAGAGGGGTAAAAATTATAAGAGACTAAAACTTATTTCAGTTATTAAGATCCTTTTAAACAGAGTGTTAAATCAATGAAACTAGAGGGATCAGGGATGCCATTTTAAATTTCGTGTTTTCCCCATCCTGATCCCGTCTTTGAATTCCCTCCCCACCAGTTAATTACCAAAACCAACTGAGATGTGTTCTTCAGTTCAAAATTCCAATCCCTACACGATCCTCATTCAATAACGAATCAATCTATGGTTGTAATTCCTAAAACAACTATCCGATTATGCGTAATACAACTGCTAAACATCTTGAATAAGTATATGTTTTGAAATATTTTGAATTCTTAGAAATATATTATTACTGATGATAACAAAAAAAATGATATTTACGAAATAAATGTTATATAAATTCTATTGAATTCTATAAAAAAATTAAGAAAATATATTATATAAACTTTGTTTTTATAAAAGAACTAATGTCGGTTTAAATCCAAAAACATTTAAATTACAAAGGCCATATAAAAATATTGAATAACCGTATATAGTTGCTCTAAATAATTATATAATTCTTCTATATAAACATTTATAACTTTTGAAGAATTAATTTTATTTAATTCTTTTAAATAAAATATTAATAAAAACTATTACACATAAACCTTGTCATGTTTAGTTTTTGATAGAATAAAAATTAGGGTAAAAAAGTAAATAGATAGACTGCTCAATTTTAACATCATATCATTATTTAATAAATTTTTCCAAATATACCTTTCAAACTTTGGATATATTCTTTCATGAAAATCCATAGATGCCATATATTTAGAAAACAAAAACTTGAACTTTGAAAATATTTAAGTTTACTAACTTATTCCTACAAACATAGGGTGACGAGTGATATTTTATTCAAACTCAATAATAAATAAATATTGGACAAGTTGGCAATCATGTGAGTACATATGTACTCTCTTCCTTACAGTTTTAAAAGATTTAGAGATGTTACATATCTCTTATACTAAACCATGTTAAACTTGGAGTCAAAACATATTTGATGTAGTGAATGAGTCTTTATAGCTTGGATTTATTTGTGTTCTTATTACATGTTTGAAAGATTTTTTAAGCTTGAATTATTTGTATGCTTATTCATACAAAAGTAACCCAAGAACGGTTTTTGTCACACCCCGAGCCGACGGGATGGATCGACTTTCCCGTCGGGCGGAAGTTCTCGAGGCGCGATATCGGATGATAACTGGAAGGATTAGATTGTACACATAGCATCAAAATTTGAGAATAAATAAAGCACAATACTAATAAACTAGGATTACAAAGTTAAATTACAGTTGTCAATGTTTGATAATTTAACTGAGTAAACCAATCAAAAGAATCAGTTTACTATCCTGTAACCGCACAAGATATAAAAAATTATTCATAAGAAAAAAAAATATGTGCTTCCAAAAGATACTAGGTCCTCTATTTGGGCATCCTAGTGTGCATCATGAACTTTAACTTAATCCTGTACGTCACATGAGAAAAACATGTAAGTAAACAAAGTCAACACATGGTTGGTGAGTTCATCAGAGTTATAATTGAAAATGAGATTTGACAAAACCTGACCGAATGACCACCTTAATCTCACCAACAACCACCTATACTATCTAGCTAAGTATGCTTATATATAGGGCATACATAGGGTCAAGTTTATCGCCAGCCCAGCCGCCAGCAGCCCACCACATACCAAACTACATACTATATCATTCTTGATGATAATTAAGTGTTTTATTCCATACACTGAAATTTCAACCTAGAACAATTTGAAAATGAAAACCATTGAACCATCCGAAAATGAAAACATTAACCTCACTGGCAACCACCTATGTTATCCAGCGAAGCATGCTTATATATAGGGCATACGTAGGGTCAAGCTTACCGCCAGCCCACCACACACCGGACCGCATAGTCATATTGTTGATAATGATAATTAAGCGCTTCACCCACTATTAAATTCACCAGACAACCTGCCAGAATGACAACCTTAACCTCACTAATGACACTTATCCTATCCAGCATATATGCTTATGTATAGGGCATACGTAGCGTCAAGCTTACGGCCAGCCCCGCCGCCAGCCCACCACATACCGGGCTATATGGTATTGTTATTAGTGATAATTAAGCATTTCATGCCCAATCAACACCACAATCATTAGGGTTTTGAAAACAGTTTTAAGTTCGCATCTACGGACAACTAAATACGCGTGGCATTCAGTATCAATCCACAAGCAACTTGGGTGTAACGGTCTGCATCGGTGCGTAGTTAGAGGATATTCATTAGTAGACACAAAGTCTAATAATAGTATCATCATCATCCTAGCCATCGTTACAAAACATGGATGGACAACGAGGAACACTGAATGGCAAGTACGAGTGGGCCAATCAGTCTGTCCTAAAAGGTCCTGACAACGAAGAACACTGAATGGCAAGTATGAGAAGGCCAATCAGTCTGCCTTAAGAAGTCCTTATGCTTATTATTCAGACTTAAGATCTTCCGATACCATGTGCACATGTACCTGTTTACCCACAAGAATCCCTTTGTTAACATGTTTAAGTTTTTGATCTTATTGAGTACTGAGTATAATATTGAATATGAACACTGAATGCATGTATTGAATACTGAATAAAAGTATTGAGCAATGAGTAAAAGTATTAAGCATAAAGTATAAGTATTGAACATTGAATAAACGTATTGAGTAAACGTTTTGAGTATATGTTTTGAATAATTGTTTTGAGTGTAAGAAAGTATACGTTTAAGAAAGTATACATTTGATAAATTGTATAAGTATTTATTTGAGAAAGTAGGTGTTTGAGAAAGTATATAATCATGATAGTTTATAGATGAAATCGTAAAGATTTAAGCATAAACATAACGAGTAATCAATTTAACAGGTAACAATTTATAAACAATTTATCAACAGTAAACAGTAAATAATTTATAAAACATGACAAAATTATATAAAGCATTTATATAAAAATTTGACATGTTTCTCAGTCCCACCGTAAAACAAAATAGTTTGAAAAGGGATAGATGAACTCATGTTACAACCAGTACCTGATCGTCCGGCAAGTCCGTACGGTACGTGTACTTTCACTATTTACTATGTGTAAATACAATGTGTAAACAGTTGTGTGACAACATGACTAGAAAACAATAACAGTTGTATATGTTTAAATAAAAATTTAAATACAATAAATACAACAACTCATGAGAAACAACAGTGTGGAAACAAATGACAAAAACACATCGGTTGCGATCTGGTATCCACAAATAACAGGAATCAGATGACCGAAAATTCAATGAGAAGTCAATGGGAATTCAATGATAACAAGGTAAAAACATGCAAGTTAGTTGAGTCCGTCTGTGAGGAAATACAACCAAAACATAAGTTCAGTATTGTTTCAGAATAACAAATTGACAGTGTGTTTGCGTGGGTGACGATTCACACAAACATATCTGTGAGTTTCATGTCTGAAATGATGACTGAAAAGTAGAAAACAAGAATCAGAAAGTGAAACCGTCGTCGGATTCGTGCGGGTGACGATTCGAACGAATACGCGCGATGGCGGAACGATCTGAAGAAACGAAACAATAAAACGATCTAAAAATCATAAAATACAAGAATTAAAAAGATTTACCAGGAATAACCACCTTAAAAAAATAATAAAACCATTATCATTTAAATCCGTAAAATACACGTTTACAATCCAGAACCGTAACGAAAGCGAAAACCGAGCAACCGAAATGAACCCGAACACACGCGGGGTATAAAAACCCCATTTCAAGCATTTACTCACATTTATTTCTATCACCTACACCCCTTCTCTCTCTAAAAATTCGGAATCCCTCTCTCTAAGATTTCATCACCAAAAACACCTAGATCTCCCCCATTTCTTGATGAAATCTTGCAAATAAGATACCAAATCGAAGCTATTATCCTCCTCTACGTGAAAGTACAACAGATCGGAAGCAAATCCAACCGAAATCTAGGTAATTTGTGTTGCAAAGTTGCGAAAATTAGGGTTTTTGTAACCCTTAGCCGAACCCCATGAAGCAACCGGCTAAAACCCTTCTAATCGAACTCAATACCTCTGAAACAGATCCTAACACATACAACCACAGAAAGCCACCATGAACCTCGACTAGAAGCTTGGTTTGAGCAACCTAGTCGACCCCGACTCACAGCCCACCGAGTGGGTGCTTCGGCCGAAAGGGAGAGGCCTTGGCCTGGCTGAATGGACATGGGCCGTATGTGCTAGCCACCCAATCGAACCAACACTTGGACGAATGACCTCCTTCGGTGCCACCTCCTTCGGTCAACACACCATTCGCATGAACCAACCTGGTTCGGGATAAATGCCATTCGGTCACTTCATTCGGATGATGCTTCAGTCGGTTCTCACTTTCATTTAGCTTATCCAACTTAGTTTGAAAACAAACACTTTGAACCAATTATATTGGAACAACATGCATGGTTATGCGGTTAACAAAGAGATAACATTTGAAACTTGATATTTACATGAAGACTTTCTAACAAAGAGGATCATTTCAAGGGTTACACGAGCGTAATAAAGAAACATAACCCATAAACCTAAGGTTATCCTTAGAAACTATTTGGGGTTTTAAATCTACACAACATATTATTGTTCAAGTCAAGTTAAACCCAAAACATAAATACAAGATATGCTAAGTTAACCTAGTGGTTAAGTGTTAGCATATACCACCACAAGTGAATTAGGATCAAAGGACAACCAAGACATTCAAGTGTTAGCCAACTTTAGGGCTAACACACACACATACCTATACCTATAACTTATACTTATAAGTTACAAACATCGTGAAATCAATACAGGATCGTGAAAACAAGCTCAAGAACAACAACGAGCGCGTGCATTTCTTTTTATTACTTAGTCAACCACTTCAACTACAAGGTGAGTTCATACGCCCCTTTTCTAATCTTAACTGATTTCTAAACTCAGGGCTGAGAAACATGCTAATTCTTTTAATTATTTAAAAGTTTTAGTACAACATATTGATTATACCATGATTTAGATAATATTGTTTATCTTTATTATCGTTTATCATTGTATGTATGCTTGTGTGAACATAACATAACAGAGATATCTAGGATGAAACATGATAATATAGTTTCATAATTCATCCACACAATGGAATAATACAAGTTGTAAGATTATATCTTATAACACCTTATTATTCTTACATGAATGAACAATGGGATAACCAGGAGATAACACTATGACAACAACAACAACTAACAAGAATGATATGATGATAACATAATTTCACAATATCATTCACCACCGGAGTTAACTAAGCATAGTAAGACTAGTTCTTACAACACTATGCTTACAACTCGGTGAAGACTATGGGATAACACGAGACAAATACTAAGGAGAACAAGAATGATGATCATGGTAACATAACTTCATGATATCATTTACCACCTGAGCTAACTAAGTGTAGTAAGACTAGCTCTTACAACACTGTAGTTACAACTGGGTGAAGGCTATGGGATGACAAGAAAGATAATCATGATAACGTAATTTCATGATAACAAAATCATTCACACATTTACTAACATCGTGTAATAAGACAAGTTCTTATAACACTTTGTTAAAGACTATGAGAACACATAACTAAGAGAACACACAACAATTAATTACTATTAAAACTGCTAGTATTATATCACAACAATCATGTGTTCATGTATTCAAGTTCAATTGTAAGTCCCTTAAAAATGAATCGTTTACCATTTAATTTATTGTGACCAAACCGACGATAACGTAGTGGTACCATAGGTTTGACAAACCGCCGACGAGTGAGGTCGGTACGTTGATCGTATTTTATCATTGGTCGGTAACGTATGACCGGTAACAGGGCGATTCAAGTCAGGTTTGGTAAAGGACTCATGGTGATAATAATCTGCAGTAACTAATTGTAATTAATCCTTTGATTCTATTGACTAGTAGACTGAGGAATTGATTTTCTCTCATGTCACATTACTGGTAATAGTTTCGTTGAAGGCTATGAGAACACAAATGTGATAGAGGTAAATCGGATGCATTGTGATCTGATTATGTGAGGATCACAATCGATTCCTTTTAGGCTCTATGCATTCCAAGAAGAAATCAATATCAATAGGTTAACTATCACTTCTATTGTTAGTAGTGAATTACAGTTAACCCCACAAACGATAGAATAATAACAAGGATAAGATTAAATAAATCTATTTTCCTTAAAACACTAAGGGTTCATTAACACTTCGGTTTTGGTGACTTTAATCCCTCATATTCTATTATTCTACATATGACACATTGGGTGATGAACACAACTCTTATGGGTGAATATCAAACGGGTTGTATACATGTGAGATAAAAATGGGTATCCATAGTTGTATTGCTAATGGTATTGAATTCTGTTAAGTATGTGGTGGGATGGCGTCTGGGCGGGTTGTACGCTTGACCCTTTCGTATGCCCTATATATAATCATATTTGATGGGACGAAATACTACTTGTAAGTATAACTATGGAGTGGCCATTGTGTGAGACAAATGAAACAAACCTCAATGAAACTTGTGTATGACATTGTGATTGTGAATGTTAATAAATCAATGGTTTTCAATTACTAAACTTGTGAACTCACAAACCTAGTGTTGACTTTGCTTAAATGCATGTTTTCTCAGGTGACAAACAAGTTTAGTCACCAGCATTCAGGGATTAAGCTAGTGGACTTTTAGAAGACCTAGCTTCATTTTGTGTTGTGCATATTTTGAATGATAAAACTATGAATCATCTTTTGTAAATCTTGTGCAGATACAAGATAGAAACTTATTGATTCTTTTTGGTAGAATTACTTAGTTAAATTATGAACATAACAATGTAATTTAACTTTGTAATTATGTATCAATGTCATGTTAGCATTTCTCATTTATATATCATGTGCCATGTAAACAATCTGATCACTATGATTATCAAACGATATCGCGCCCCAAGAACCTTCCACCTGACGTGAAAGTCGATCCAACCCGCCAGCTCGGGGTGTGACAACTCACCTGTGTTGCCGTGCAATGAATCAAGCATTAGATACACGCTCTCGTTTGTTGTGGACTATGTAGCTTCAATACCTGAGTTGATTTATTATTATTCGAACACTATAAGTATTTAGAATTGACGTATATAAGGTTTCGGTCTCGGTGTGCAACTATGTGTCCTAAGACTTACTAATGTGTTACTAGACTTCCCCTAACTATCCCAAGTTATGTACGCCTTATGGCCACTTATCCCTTAGTTAAATAAAACTTTAGCATTATTTATAAGGTTTTTGGTATTACAACATGATTATTTAATAAATCATCTTTTTCATTATTTATATTGAATTATCAAAGTTAAGTTTATTTTGATAAAAATCTTTTAATTTACTTTCTAGAATTTTAATAAAATGTGTTAGGATGATTCTCCTAAATTAAAATTATTTGTCTTTAATCATTACATTTTGATAAACATGTAAATTATTTTATGAAAACATAAGTTAAACTTGTTAGAACTTGAAATAACACAACATGGTTTGTGTCAAGTCCTTATATGATTTCTTGTTAACAACCCTTGAATTTAATCCTTCTTGAGTTGGTTATCAATTAAGTTATCCATTCGAATAACTAAATAGAACACCCGTGTGAGGAAAATTCTAAGTGTTGAACACTTAGTTGTTTTCTTGAATTCTCTTTAATCTCATCATAGTTCTTTTGTTATCCATATGCTATTTGAACCATCATTAATCTTAGTATGTGACTCACAAAATAAGCTTAGTTTATTAACCTATAAAGTTGCTAAGCTAGTACCCATACACTTTAGATTTTCGATTAACAATTGTTTAACCACCTAAGGCCATTGCCGATTTTAGCCATTTAATCTATGTTTTCATTTGATAAAATCTCAAGTGTTTTAAGCCCAAATGATTAGTAAAACAATTGTTTAAGTGCTCAATTAGTTTAGAAAATATTTTGTGTTTAAATTCCTTAATATTGATGGTTAAACAAACCGGTTAACCATCTCGAAACCCCAATGACTTTCCTTGTTCAACACACCCACGTTCTCATCAGCTCCACAGCTCCATTTGTTGGTTACATGACCTATTTTCTACTTTGTTACCCTGGGACCACACCATAAATTAGTATCGGCAGCTTGGTCCCTAATATCGGCAGCTGAAAGTTGGCTACAATCGATGGAATTTCATAAACCAGGCTGCCGATGCTACCATGTTCGACACCTGGTTAGTATCGACACCCCAGCCCCCACGAAGCCTAATGTCGACAAAGCCTTGGACTCTAGACTCCTTGAACCCTAGACATTGTTAAGGTCAACCATCAGCCATCGGTTCTATAGTATCGAGGTTACCAATCTCGACTAGTGAAACTGAAGACGTTCCTCATCTGCCGATACTAGCTGCTTAGACTTTTCTTGTGTCGATATTGCACAACCCAGATCCTAAGTCGTTCTCAAGCATACCAAACTTAATTCCATGTTGTTCCTAAACTTCTTATCACGTTTTTGGGCAAATTCCTAAGGCTTTGAAGCTCAAGAACTCGGCTAAAGAGGTGCATCGTTCGGAATAATGTCCAAACACAAGACCAGCTCGTTCAAGCTCATTCTTACCTCAAAATCATTGATCCAAGGCTTTATTTATTTTTTCTTCACGATCTACACGTTTCCACGGTCGTTTTGACACCAAATTTGCCCAATTTGATGCAAATTTAAGAGAGATATGCGGGGTTTCTTGAGAGAGGAAATTTAGACAGAGAAAACGAATTGTAGAGAGAGAGAGCCCGGTTAGAAAGAAAAAAGGTGGGTTGGTGGTGACATTTATTGACATTTAATGTCATGTTTATGGTTTTTAACGTTCTAGTGTGTTCGAGTTTGTTCGGTTTCTCACAAACGCGTCAGTTTTCGGTTTTCTCGTAACGAAACGTTACGATCTTCTAAAATATATATTTCTAATTTATTTAGGTGGTAATTCCTAATAAATTAACTAAGTATTTCTTATTTATGTTTAAAATTTCTAAAACGTTTAATTTAATTGTTTCATCGGATCGTATCGATCTCGTGCGTTTTCGTACGAATCGTCACTCGTTCAAAGACGACAACAATGTTACTTTCCAAAATAGTTTTATATTTATTAGACATCATTCAGAACGTTAACCCACAGATATATTCGTGCGAATCGTCACTCACACGAGTACTCCGTCTGTTTAATATTTACATAACGACGTCCGTTATTGTTTTGATTTATACGTTCTCACATACGTTCATAAATAACAAACTCTTATCTAACATGTACATATAGTTCTATATCATGATTTAGCATCTTGAATCATGTTAGCATCGTATCCGTGTGTGTTGTCTGTAAATGTTGAGTTTCTACACTGTTTGCAAGTTGTTTCGCATAAAATTTACACAAAATAGTGTACAGATAATTTCCGTACACATATCTACAGTAAAACACCACTGTTCCGATCTACTATCCAGGCACTGATGTTACAGTCTCCCCTTCTTGTAGAAATTTCGTCCCGAAATTTAAAATCATTATCAGGTATGACTTTCTCTGTAAACAGGTGGGGAAACTTTGTTTTGCGTGTGATCCTTACGCTCCCAAATGAACTCGGGGTAGCATTTGGAATTCCACCGAGCCTTGTCAGTTGGAATGTAGTTTCGTTTCAGTGTTTAACTTTACGATCCGAAATTTCCAATGATGTGTCAAGGAAGTGTAAGTGCTGGCCTATTCAAATTTCTTCGATCAGTTTGATCTAGAATTAATCAACCAATCCATCCTTGCGATCTATTACTTAAGTTGCATCATGCTTAGTTCTATGTTGTTCATGTTATGTTGGAATATAAGGACTGATGAGCAAAACCACAAAAGCCAGACACCTGAATAAAACCGCGGAAAGACAAGCCGCTGATGCTCCTCTTCCGATTGAAGAACTAATTCAACATCGGAAGACTCTCAGCGGAAGCTTCACCAAAAAGAAGTGCCGCTGAACCTGTTTCCCTTAGAAGACAAAGGATGATCATCGGAAGACAACCTCTACATCGGAAGAAGTCAAATGCCTCGGAAGACAATCTTCTCTTCCTAATTAACTGATTATTCAATCAGCTTCCGATGAACGCACTTCCGAAGGAATAAACAATGAACTTCAGCATATCTACATCAACATCGGAAGACCTGAAGATTCTTGTTTTCATTATTGTTGACTTTGTGTTTGTACTAGTCTGATTGTATCAGTGTATGTAATAATGTCAGCTGTTTGTCTTATTACTTCTTGTCTTGTATTGCAGAATGTTTGGGTATTTAAGTCCCAACATTCTCTGAATAATTAAGGAGTACTTCCCCCATATTTCCTTGTGATTTCTATCTCTCATCTTCTCTCTTCTCTAGGCAAGAAAACTAAAACAACGAAAATAACTTGTGCAAAACTTTAGAGGGAGCTGAAACCCAAGCTTTGACTAAGTGTCTAAAGCATTGTTCCTGGTTAAAACAGCTACTACACGAGGTTCTTGTAGTTCAAAAATTGGTATCAGAGCCTTGTCCTTAGTCTTGGTTTAACCATCAAGACTAAAACTCAAAGCTCTAATTGATATCTTGTTGCTTTAGTGAATTAAAACTCGCTGGTCAAGAGTACTCCCCTGTCTCAATTTTGAACCGCTTCCTGAGATCTTTACCTGAAAAATGGGAGACCTATTCCATTGCCATGAGATCCTCCCCAGACTTTGGCAAGCTCTCGCTCACTCAACTTCATGGTATGTTGCTCACATTTGAGCCAGAGATTGACCAGAAGAGAAAACTCATTAAGCCTGGTAAATCAACGGAAGAGTATGTGCAAGGGAACACATCTCTTCTGAGTCATAACTCTGAATCAAATGATCAGGGTTTATGATGAATATATTGACATAACCACTAGTATCACTTCTTCTTCTTCCTATGATGACCAGTCTCCCATCTCTGATCATCTGTGTTTTATCATGGATGATCTCCATCAAGTTCCAAGCAATAACTTGGAAGAGATGGATATTCTGCACCAACTAGCCCTCTTGAGCATTAGAACGAACAACTTCTATAAGAGGACCAGAAGGAAATTCCCTGGTATTCAAGGGAAAACCAGGTTTAGCCTAAATAAGGCTAAGGTCCAATGCTACAGATGCCATGGCACTGGACACTTCACCAGGGAGAGCAAAAATGCTCCCCACTCAAATTCTTCTCCGTATCTGACCTTTCCCAACTCCCAATCACATACTTCTTATGCATCTTTTTCTTCTTTTTCTTCTTCTTCCTTCAGAAGGCACAACAATCCCCAGGAGTCAGCACATACTGTACAAACCCCCTCTTCTACTAATGTACAATATGCACAAGCTGCCAATGGTAGCATGTATCAACTGACTCTTGCACCTCTTCAACTTGTTGCACCATCTTCTTCTCAAATAAACATACCAGGCCCTGCTGCTCAATCTTCTTCTCCCGGTCAACAAGCTCTCTTTACCCAAGAGTATGTCGACTGGAGCAGCTTGCCTGAAGATGTAGGCTATGCCCTCATCACCTCTGAACCAACAGATTTCGCTCTTATGGCTGTTGGTGATGACTCTTCTCCTTCTAAACAACCTGCTGCAGACACTCCTGAAAAATATGTAGCTTGAAGAGATGAATTGTCTCAGACCAAGGTTAGCTGTGACAAGTGGGTCGAATCCTGCAAAGGGTTCAAAATGCTTTTAAGTAAGGAAGTTCACAGCAAAGCCAAGTTTGGAATCGTGTTTAATCATACTAATCCCCCTGAGGACTACACCCCGATTGACAATAAAATAATTGAGAATGATTCAGAGCCCATTTCCCCCACCTTTCTTCCGGATGAAATTCCATCCATCACAATTACACCTCCAAGAGTGTATCAACCTCCACAGTTTCCCACGTTTGTTTATCCCACTGAAACTAACATTGAGAGACAGGAGGATACACCCTTGGAAAGTGATAGAAATAAAAGTGCTTCTGAACAAACTGAGACTGCTCCTACCATGAGCTCTACTCAAAGTTTGGAAGATACAAGTCTTCATAAGACTTCTGATAGTCATGCAGCCCGCCTTGACAAAGGAAAGAGGCCCTATCCAATAATGAATACAAATAAGCCTTTCATCCCAAACTACTCTGCTTTGTCTCCTACTTGTCTAAAATTTTTTAAGTATACTCATACTACTGAAAATTGTAGAACAAAAACTCCTCTGGAGAAAGCAAGAGTAAAACTAAATGCTGAAAAATTGAAAGCCGAATAGGGTTCTTCAACCAAAGGAAAATCTCATAATAAAATGAAGAAATCAAAGAAGGCTAATAGATTTTCAGCATCTTCTCATTCATTACCTCACTCTTCTTCTTCACTTGCTTCACCCGGGCCTTCTATCCTTAGAACACCACCTTCTTACCCCAAGGTGATTCCTGCTACGCATTCTTCTGCTGAAATGAACCCTCCTTCCGTGGATTCACAAATCAATATCTTGCATCAAAATCAGCAACAACTGATATTGATGATGCAGAAATTTATGAATAACTCTCAGCAAAATAGATAAACATCCTCTTTCTCTTCTAAAATAAAATAAGACCCATATCTAACCTATTGCAAATAAATTGTCATGTGCAGAGACCTTCTTCAAACCAAAGTCATCTATGGTATGTGGACAGTGGAGGCTCTAGGCACATGACAGGATGCAGATCCATTTTGAATAACTTCATTCCAAAGAGTGGAGGATCTGTTTCCTTTGGGAATAATGCAAAAGGTTGGATACTAGGGTATGGTTCTGTCCAGGGTGGAAAACTGCACTTTAAGGATGTTAGCTTAGTTGAAAATCTCAAGTTTAATCTCTTGAGTGTTTCCCAACTAGCTGACAAAGACTTTAGTTCATTTTTCACCAAGGACAGTTGTAAAATTCTCTCCCCTAAAATAAATTAAAAATAAAGATCTTAATTGATCAACACACTTTTCTTACGGCTAAAAGAAGTGGAAATGTCTACGTTGTAGACATGACCACTGACTCTCAAACATCTTCTCCTACTTTTTTGATAGCCAAAGCATCATCTTCTGAAACCGCTCTTTGGCACAGAAGATTCAGTCACCTCAATCACCAATCTCTTCATAAGCTTTCTACCCCTTCATTAGTAAGATGATTACCTTCCAAAGAATTTCACTTCGAAGGTCAATGTGAATCTGAGGGAAAGTAACATAAAACATCACGTAAGTCTATTGAGGAGTCCAAAACCACTAACTGTCTCAATCTACTTCACATGGATCTTTTTGGTCCAGTGAAGGTTGCCAGTTTGGCCAGAAAGAGATACTGTCTAGTTGTTGTGGATGATTACTCAATATTTTGCTGGACCTTCTTTCTTTTCAGCAAAGATGAGAGTTCTGAGAAAATAATTGCACTTATCACTCAACTTGAAAGACAATTTGGTCTTCCAGTTAAAACAATAAGGAGTGATAATGGAACTGAATTCAAGAACCAGGTTCTTGATAAGTTCTTCATCTCTAAAGGAATCCTTAGACAATATAGTGTTCCTAGAACTCCCGCTAAAAATGAAGTTGTGGAAAGGAAGAATAGGACACTTATTGAAGCTGCAAGAACTATGCTTGCAGATTCAGGATTACCTTTATCCTTCTAAGCTGAGGCAGTAAACACTGCTTGCTATGTCTTGAACAGAGTTCAAATTGTGAAAAGACATAACAAGACTACCTATAAAGTCCTTCATAACATAAAGTCTCTCATCTCTTTCTTCAAAGTCTTTGGGTGTCCGTGCTTCATCTTGAACACAAAAGACCCTTTATCCAAGTTTGCTGCTAAAGTAGATTTTGGATACTTTGTTGGATATTCTCAGACCTCTAAGGCTTACCGAGCTTTTAATCTCAGGACTAAAATTGTTGAAGAAACTATTGATGTCAAATTCAATGAATCTTCTTCGACCTCATCTTTCCCCTCTGCTCCTGATGATCTCTTTGATCTTGAAAGCTTCTCCTATATCTCTTCTACTCCTTCTTCTACTTCTTCTTCAGAATCTTGCCAAACTTCTGAAGATCTGTCCTCTCTTGAAGAGTGTTCTGTCTCTAAATTCTTTTCCTCTCTTCCTCCTATTCAAATAAATTCTCAAGACCAAAGGGAACAGATATCTACTCCTTTATCCCCAGTCATGGATAACACACATGTAGATGTTCCTGAATATGGTCATGCTTCCCCTCCAGAAAATTCTCCTGGTCATACTGAAAACTCACCTTCTTCCGATACTGCCTCTTCCAATAATTGTTTGGACATCATTCCCTTCAGTAGAAATCATCCTCTAGAACAAATCTTAGGTGATCTACATAAAGGTGTTCAAACTAGGAGCCAGATTTCGAACATCTGTCTTCATGCAGCCTTTCTATCCCAAGTTGAACCTTCCAAATATCAGGAAGCTCTCAAAGATAATAATTGGGTAGAGGCTATGCAGGATGAGCTGTTACGGTTCAAAAGACAATACGTTTGGACTCTTTTCCCTTTGCTGGAAGGAAAATACCCTATCGGAACTAGATAGGTATTTAGAAATAAAACAGATGACAGAGGTATTGTAATAAAAAATAAAGCCCGATTGGTAGTACAAGGTTACTGCCAAGAGGAAGGCATTGATTATGATGAGACCTTTGCTCCTGTGGCCAGATTGGAAACCATTAGACTCTTTCTAGCATTTGCTATCTCCCATAACATAAAGGTATACCAAATGGATATCAAAAGTGCATTCCTGTATGGGAAAATAAAGGAGGAAGTCTATGTGTGTCAACCTCAAGCATTTGATGATGTTCATCATCCTAATTGGGTGTACAGACTTGACAAAACACTTTATGGTCTGAAATAGGCACCTAGAGCATGGTATGATACTCACTCTCAATTTCTTCTTTCAAATAAATTTTCTCGGAGAACCATTGATAAGACTTTGTTCATCAAAAGGGTAGACAAGGAACTTTTGTTGGTCCAAATTTATGTCGATGACATCATTTTTAGAGCAACAAAACCTTCCTTATGTGAACAATTTTCTAAATTAATGTCTTCAAAGTTTGAAATGAGTGCTTTAAGTGAACTAAAAACATTTTTAGGACTCCAAGTAAAATAAACCCCAAATGGGACTTTCATTCATCAATCAAAGTATGTAAAAGATCTTCTAAATAAATTTGATATGAATGATTGCAAAATAATTTCTATCCCCATGGCTACAAGTCCTTGAATAAGTCCAGATGAAAATGGTGAACCTGTAGATCAAACCCTCTACAGGTGCATGATTGGATCTTTGATGTATCTTACTGCATCAAGGCTAGACATCATGTATGCAACATGTGTCTGTGCAAGATACCAATCAGCCCCCAAACAATCCCATTTATCATTTGTAAAGAGGATACTAAAATATCTGAAAGGCACTCCTGAGCTAGGTATTTGGTATCCTGCTAACCAAACTTGTAAGCTTGTTGGTTTTTCAGACAGTGATTATGCAGGGTGCTTGCTCACAAGGAAGTCTACTTCAGAGGATGTCAGTTCTTTGCAAACTGCTTAGTGTCATGGCAAAGCAAAAAGCAGACATCTGTGTCAAATTCAACTGCTGAAGCTGAGTACATTGCAGCAGCTCATTGCACAGCCCAAATCCTTTGGTTGCAATATCAACTATTGGATTTTGGAATAACTGAACTAAGAACACCTCTCCTAATAGATAGCAAAGCAGCCAAAAATATAATAAAGAATCTTGTCTACCATTCAAAAACCAAACATATCGAAATAAGACATCACTTCATTAGGGACTGTTTTGAAAAAGGACAAATTGTCCCAGAACATGTCTCTACGAATGATCAAATTGTAGACATATTTACCAAACCCTTAGACTCTTCAATTTTTTCTAAGTTTGTAGCTAAATTGGGTATGATGAATATGAGCTAATAAATGTGGTTAAGAATCTGTTTCTTAAACCCTTAAATAAATACATAAAAGGATAATCTTTATTGGTTATCCTAACAACGGATATTTGAGAAACCACTGACGAAGACCTTGGTCTCTCTCAGTGGTTATCCCATAACTCGGATAGGAACAACAACTATTATAACCACTGCTTCATATCTATCCGCGGTTACTACTTCCGTTGTTATAAATTTAAACCTTTCAGGGTTTACCTCTCTTCCGACGTCTCTTCTTCTTCCGACGTCACCTCCTCAGATGTCTCTTCTTCGAGATCTTTAACCAAGTCATTTATCCCTGGTTAAATATCTACCGAAAATAAAACTCTTCCGAAGATTAAATTATCTTTCATATTTAAATCTTCCTTGCCCAAGTGGTTATCAAATCCCTTGATAATTACGCCAGATTCAGCCGTCACTAATCTCTCTGTAAGATTAGACCTCTCACAGTTAATAGAATTGACACTCATTAATTGTTCTCACGGCTCGATGCTATATTCTTTCCATTTTTATCCCACTTACTCTAAATGATCACTGATCTTCTTTCCTTATTTATATCAGTCGTTGTCTTCTTTAATCCATCATTTCTTTCATAACACCTCTTGATCATTCTTGATCAAGAACACTTCTCCTTCAACCTTGACGCTTTCGGTCGCTACTCATGGCGAAGGACTATTGCTTGTCAGGCATGTCTCCTGGCACGATGCATTTCCACTGCTTCCGTCTGAGCTTTATGCTCATGATGGTGGTGTAACGTCATCAGACCAGGCTTCATCCCTGACAAAGCATTGTCTGTACTTTAGGGTGTGCATGAACGTACTTTGTTGTCATTTGCCTTTTTCTCTCCCATGATCACAGTTTTGTTTGATGGGTAAAAACCCTAAGGTAAAACTTTTGGTATAATATAAGTAGTGGTGGTTTTTCATTTTTGAAACTGCTCTTGTGGGTGAACGATTAGTCTTCCTCATCTCCTTTCCTTTAAAGCAAAGTTTGTCCTCACACTTTGCCTTCATAACTGCTCGGTGTTCATCGTCCTGAACTAACAATGGCCTTGAAAATCAAACCGATTCATAACCTTGGAGCTTACCTTGTCAAATCTTCTGAGTATCCTCACTACAACGAAGCTATCGCCACTCTGGTAAACTCTTTCGTTCACACTGCTTTTGTTCTAAACCCTCCTATTTTTGAAGTCGCTCTAAACCAGTTTTGGGCAAACTCATCCTTGGTAATGAAGGATGACTCTGTTGAATGCATTGTCTCGATGGTCGCTGTTCAACAAGTCACCATCACACCCACAAAAATAAGTGTTGCCCTAAACTTGAACGACACTGACGCTCCTTCCACTGTCTCTCTCAAACTTCTTCATAATACTTTCATCCAGTGTGATTATCAGGGTGACATGAAATACAGGACTTTGTACAAGGCCTTCTTTTACCCCAAGTACAAGTTCCTGTATCACACTATTCTTCAGTATTTGTCGCAAAAGTCGACAAGTTGGGGGGAAATGCCATATGACATGCAATATGTCATGTACGCAGTTCTTTCCAACAAAAAGGTTAATCTCTCTAAGATAATCGTTGATCATCTGGTAATTCACCAGAAAAGTCCCAAGTTTCTGCTCTATCCTAGGTTTGTAATGCCCTGCCTCTTTGCTGACCTTAATAATGTTTGTCATATTGCTCATCTCTCCACTATCAAGAGCATTGACAAACAAGTGTTCACTCGGTTGAACAGTGATCCAAAACAAACGGATGACACTGAGGACACACCCATCCTTGGTGAACCCACATCCACCTCCTCTTCCACACCTGTAAAGGTACCGACCAAAAGAAAAGCTTCTACCAAAGCCACTAAACCTAAGAAGCCCAAAAAGGCTATTCAGGAAGATGAGATCCCTGAACATGTCTCTGTCCCCACTGGACAGTTGGATACATCTGTTCCATCCTCACAGATGCATCAAGGATCTCTATCCCACCTAGCTCCATATCAATCCTCTCAACAGGTTGATGTTGTAATTTCAAGGGAACCCTCTCTAGCCACTGAAGTGTCACTTGACACTCAATCGGCAGTCCACTCTCCCAAGGATATTTTTGTTTCTTCCCCACATGCAGCCCTTAACTATCCTACCCATGTCCTCCATGAGATTGATGCTGTGTTTGAGCAGCTTGGTTCTCCTCCCCCTTCACTAACAGAGGAGCTGCCTCATCAAACCTTCACTGGACTCTCATTTGAATGGATCAGGCAATAAGACTCCTGATATGGCAACAGCCCATGAAGTTCTTGAAACTGAGGCTGGAAATCCCCGGAACCAAGAAACAGGGGTCCATGACATTCCTGAGATGGACTCAGGTCATGATAAAACTGACTCTTTAGTCAGGGATTCGGATGATATCCTTAAACGGTTGGACGAATCAGATTCTAAAATAAAGGAATTGACGGATTCCGTGGCTCACATTCAGGCTGATGTAACTAAGCTCACTGAGCTTGTTTCAACAATCTTGAGCAATCAAGCGCTGCAACCCCCATCCATCCCCATGCAGGCACCTTCACTTCAAGGTTTTTCCACCACACCATCTACTTCCACTGCCACCACCTTCTCACCTCAGATTCTTCAAGAAGTGTTAAACCCACATCTTACTACCCATCTTCGTTCCCTGTTTCAATCCTTCACCACCCAATTTTTGACCACCCAAAAGATTCAATTGGATCTGCTGAAAATTTCAGTGGATACCAAAGTCTCTTCCTTACAACATGAAATCTCTAACCACACTAGATTTCTTGAGTCCCTCACTGGGATTGCCCCTCCTTCTCCCTGGTTCAAAGAACAGGCTGATGAAGCCAAAAAGAGGGAGAATGAATGACTCAATGCCTCCAACATTGGCCAAAAACCAATCCCAATAATTACTCAGTCTTTCTCAAGAAGACAAAAGAGTATGGTTAGAAAATCCAAAACCCTCAATAACCCACCTCAAAATCCTTCCTCAGACTCAAATGATGATCAGCCCATTGCCTCTCGTGTTTCAAGAAAGAGAAGGCTACTATTGGATGATATTGATGTGTCTGAACCTTTAAACACCACCAAAGTTCCCTCTCCAATAAGATCAGCAGATACTGAGAAACAAAAAACTTCTCCAGAAAAGGAATCCTACTCACTTGTTAGGACCTTTCCTTCTGATAAAGACCTTAGGAAGATAAAGAATAAAGAAACGAAGAAAGAAAATATGATTCTGGCTAGTCTGGAAGCCTCAGGTCTTTCAGGAGTTGAACTGATAAGGACCTATCAAGAACAAATAGCCAGAATGGATCAGCAACAAGATCAAGCCTATCAGGCTGAGAGGGAGCAGCTGATAAATACCTGCTGGATGAAGGAAAATACAAGTTTGAAAACTTCAGCAACTGGGATATCACTAGCCTCAGAAATGAAGCCAAAGTTCTATCCGAAAGAATAAAAGCTGAAGTAAGAAAGAAGAAGATCCTTGAGCAAAGGAAAAGAATAAAGCACATCCTCATCCAAAACCAATGGGGACCAAAGAATAAAATAACAAGATGAAAAAATGACGTGTTGGTCGATGATTGGTCTAAGTTCAAAAGAGAAAACAAAGACCACCTTGAGCTTTGGAAAGATGTCATCCCTTATCCTTCCATAGTAACTCAGCAGCTCAAGGAAGCTAACCCCAGCATAGTGATTGATCACTTGCTAAATGCACCTTTGGGAACTCCAGGTGCTGGGTCTGTCGAACCTCCATCTGCCAAGTCTCAGCCTCCTCAGATCATAAACTCAAGAATAAAAATAAAGAGATGGTTCTATGACTCTGTCTCCAAGAGCTTAGCCATAGAAAGATTCAATGGCTCTAGAACCCTCTTCTCAAATTGGGATGAGATCCTCTCCCTACCAACTGATGATCTGAAGGAACTGCAACACAAAACTCTGGATAATGCTGATACAGAGTATGCGGTTCTGAACTATGTTCGAACTCTCAGAAATAATGTTGTTCTGCCTTTAAAACAAAATAAGTAGGTTTTGGCTTCATCAGTCCAGAGGGAGATTGTTGGAATATAAGGACTGATGAGCAAAACCACTGAAGCCAGACACCTGAATAAAACCGCGGAAAGACAAGCCGCGGATGCTCCTCTTCCGATTGAAGAACTGATTCAACATCGGAAGACTCTCAGCGGAAGCTTCGCCAAAAAGAAGTGCCGCTGAACCTGTTTCCCTCAGAAGACAAAGGTTGATCATCGGAAGACAACCTCTACATCGGAAGAAGTCAAATGACTCGGAAGACAATCTTCTCTTCCTAATTAACTGATTATTCAATCAGCTTCCGATGTACAAACTTTCGAAGGAATAAACAATGAACTTCAGCACATCTACATCAACATCGGAAGACCTGAAGATTCTTGTTTTCATTATTGTTGACTTTGTGTTTGTACTAGTCTGATTGTATCAGTGTCTGTAATAATGTCAGCTGTTTGTCTTATTACTTCTTGTCTTGTATTGTAGAATGTTTGGGTATTTAAGTCCCAACATTCTTTGAATAATTGAGGATTACTTCCTCCATATTTCCTTGTGCTTTCTATCTCTCATCTTCTCTCTTCTCTAGGCAAGAAAACTAAAACAACGAAAATAATTTGTGCAAAACTTTAGAGGGAGCTGAAACCCAAGCTTTGACTAAGTGTCTAAAGCATTTTTCCTGGTTAAAACAGCTACTACTCGATGTTCTTGTAGATCAACATGTTATCTGATCCTATACACAGCGAGTCCTATCTGTTTACTTACTCTCTAGGATCAGATGTGTCTTGTTCTTGTCTCCCTGTGTCATTGCCTTTAGCATGGGACACCAAATAATGTTCTAACCTTTGCTTACCTTATTGCTCGCAATTGTCTTACTGCTATGTTTTGCTTAATATATTCATAATTCTAACACCTTATCGTTTGTCCTTAAAGATGGAAATAGTTTCTCTGAGAAATCTAGATTGGTCTAGTTTGAGAATAACAAGTCCATTTCTAAGGCCACGTCAAGACTAACTAGTTCCATCATCATCACTTGTCGTTACACAATCTTGGTACTAATTGTGGTTTTCTAAGCATAAGGTATATGGTAACTAAGGCCTCTTTCATTGTTTCTACTTTATAAAAGAAATTCTAAGTTTTCATGGAAGACCTAAGTTGTTATACTAATTTGAACAAGATGAATTCTTTATTGATACTAGTGTCATCATAGAACAAGAACTTAAGCGTCAAAGAATAATAGTTACCAGTGCCCACATCTGGGTCTTGGCGTGCGACAGGACCTCCTACCATGAAAGCTCTTCCCCGTGGTACTTGAACTCCCGGTTGTACTTTTTACGGGCAGTTCTTGGAATAATGGCTCACTTCGCCACAGTTGAAGCATCCTCGATTGTTGTTGTTAAGATTATAGGGGTTGGGTGGCTGGGGTAATGCTCAAACAGCATTGTTTACTACCGGTGCCGATGGAGTTCGGCAGCCATGAACCCAATGGCCCATTCGGCCACTGTTGGTACATTGCCTACACGGCGTTGTGGCAGCATCATGAAATTGGCATTGTGCACACAGAGGATGTATTGCCGGTGTAGGGTTTGCGTGTAGCATTACCAGGTAGTACAGCAACTTGATTGAGGATATGGGCATCGCGTAGTATTGGATGACCTTCCATTTCTTCTTCGGTTGTTCCTCTTTAGCTTGACCTGAGTCCTTCTTTAAAACTCCCGAGGCTACCATCAAGTCAGTAAGTTTCGCTGACAGTGAAATAGTCGTTGCTAGAGTTACAGGACGAGCAGAAATGACAACGCTGAAAATGCAGGCTGTTAGTCCGCCTGCATACCTGTCAATAAGCTTCTCCAGTGTTGGTACCATTTCTCGCACCAAGGCTACCAACTTGTGCTAGCGGTGGTGTACGTCATGTGATATGCACCTACCATTACATGATTGGACAATTCAGCCTCCATCTTCTGGAGTTCATTCTAAGGATAGAGCTCCCTTCTCAGCAGGATTTTGAAATCAGCCCAAGGCATCGCTAGTGCCTCGTCTCTTCCTCGTGCGCGAATCTGCGAATTCCACCTGGTCAAAGCTCGTTTGTTGAACGAGCCTGCAGAATACCGAACCTTATGATGTTTGGGGCAACTGCTAATATCCAGGGTGTTCTCCATCTTCTCGATCCATTAGATCAAGCCGACTACACCCTCGTTACCGCTGCTGAAGCTTGGCGGTTTGCAGCCTACGAATGTTTTGTAGGGGTAATTTGAAGTTGTGCCAGTGTTGCCACTAGCTTCCCCTAGCATGTTCCCCGAGTTGTTCTCGTTGCCTTGAATTCTGTTGATCATCTCCGATATCACCTCCTTCAGTTGATTAGTCAGCTGACTGCTCAGTAGAGTAGCCAAGGCAATAGTGGCGAGGTTCAGCTCCGGGTTTTGATTCTTGTTGTGAGGTGGAGTGTGTGGGGGAGGAGGAGGAGGTGGGGGGGGAGGTGGCGGTGATGGTGGAGGCAGTAATCGTGGTGGTTGTCTTCTCGGCGGCATTCTGATCACAACTGAAAAAGGTATCGGTCAGTGCAGTGATCGAACGGTGAAAACTTAATGCAAATAATTTCCTATGTTCTATGTTCTCTACATGAGGGTCCCTCTGTTATATTCTTGGACAAACCGTTCTAAGTACATGACCTATATTCTATATAACGTTGGCTCTGATACCAATCTATCACACCCCGAGCTAGAGGGATGGATCGACTTTCCCGTCGGGCGGAAGGTTCTCGGGGCGCGATATCGGATGATAATCAGAATGATCAGATTGTATACATAGCATCAAAATTTGAGAATAAATAAAGCACAATACTAATAAACTAAGATTACAAAGTTAAATTACAATTGTCAATGTTTGATAATTTAACTAAGTAAACCTATCAAAAGAATCATAAGTTTACTAACTTGTAACAGCACAAGATATTAAAAATGATTCATAAGAACAAAATAATATGTGCTTCCAAAATATACTAGGTCTTCTATTTGGGCATCCTAGTGTGCATCTTGAACTTTAACTTAATCCTGTACGTCACCCTAGAAAAACATGTAACTAAACAAAGTCAGCACATGGTTGGTGAGTTCATCAGAGTTAATAATTGAAAATGAGATTTGACAAAACCTGACCGAATGACCACCTTAACCTAACCAACAACCACCTATACTATCCAACTAAGTATGCTTATAGATAGGACATACGTAGGGTCAAGCTTACCGCCAGCCCACCACATACTGAACTACATAGTATATTCTTCTTGATGATAATTAAGTGTTTCATTCCATACACTGAAATTTCAACCTTGAACAATTTGAAAATGACAACCATTGAACCATCCGAAAATGACAACCTTAACCTCCCTAGCAACCACCTATGTTATCCAACGAAGCATGCTTATATATAGGGCATACGTAGGGTCAAGCTTACCGCCAGTCCAGACGCCAGCCCACCACATACCGGACCGCATAATCATATTGTTGATAATGATAATTAAGCGCTTCACCCACTACTAAATTCACCAGACAACCTACCATAATGACAACCACAACCTCACTAATGACACCAATCCTATCCAGCCAGATATGCTTATTTATAGGGCATACGTAGGGTCAAGGTTACCGCCAGCTCACCACATACCGGGTCACATATGATTTTGTTATTCGCGAAAATTAAGCATTTCACGCCCTATCAACACCACAATCGTTAGAGTTTTGAAAACAACTTTAAGTTCGCATCTGAGGACAACTGAATACGCGTGGCATTCAGTATCAGTCCACAGAAGCTACTTGGGTGTAACGGTCTTCATCGGTGCGTAGTTAGAGGATACTCATTAGTAGACACACAGTCTACTAATAGTATCATCATCATCCTAGCCACCATTACAAAACATGGATGGACAATGAGGAACACTGAATGGGAAGTATGAGTGGGCCAATCAGTCTGTCCTAAAAGGTCCTGACAACGAAGAACACTGAATGGCAAGTATGAGAAGGCCAATCAGTCTGCCTTACGAAGTCCTTATGCTTATTATTCATACTTAAGATCTTCCAATACCATGTGCACATGTACCTGTTTACCCACAAGAATCCCTTTGTTAACATGTTTAAGTTTTAGATCTTATTGAGTACTGAGTATAAGTATTGAATATGAACACTGAATGCAAGTATTGAATACTAAAAAAAATTATTGAGCAATGAGTAAAAGTATTAAGCATAAAGTATAGGTATTGAACAATGAATAAAAGTATTGAGTATAATTTTTGATTAATAGTTTTGAGTATAATTTTTGAATAATTGTTTTGAGTGTAAGAAAGTATACGTTTAAGAAAGTATACATTTGATAAATTGTATAAGTATTTATTTGAGAAAGTAGGTGTTTGAGAAAGTATATAATCATGATAGTTTATAGATGAAATCGTATATATTTAAGCATATACATAACGAGTAATCAATTTAACAGTTAACAATTTATCAACAATTTATCAACAATAAACAGTAAGTAATTTATAAAACATGACAACAATTATATAAAGCATTTATATAAAAGATTTGACATGTTTCTCAGTCCCGCCGTAAAACAAAATAGTTTGAAAAGGGACAAATGGACTCACCTGTGTTGCTGTGCAATGAATCAAGCAATAGATACGCGCTCTCGTTTGTTGTGGACTATGTAGCTTCAATACCTGATTTGATTTATTATTATTCAAACACTATAAGTATTTAGAGTTGACGTATATAAGGTTTCGTTCTCGATGTGCAACTATGTGTCCTAAGACTTACTAATGTGTTACTAGACTTCCCCTAACTATCCTAAGTTATGTACTCCTTATGGCCACTTATCCTTAGTTAAATAAAACTTAGCATTATTTATAAGGTTTTTGGTATTACAACATGATTATTTAATAAATCATCTTTTTCATTATTTATATTGAATTATCAAAGTTAAGTTAATTTTGATAAAAATCTTTTAATTTACTTTCTAGTATTTTAATAAAATGTGTTAGGATGATTCTCCTAAATTAAAATTATTTGTCTTTAATCATTACATTTTGATAAACATGTAAATTATTTTATGAAAACATAAGTTAAACTTGTTAGAACTTGAAATAACACAACATGGTTAGTGTCAAGTCCTTATATGATTTCTTGTTAACAACCCTTGAATTTGATCCTTCTTGAGTTGGTTATTAATTAAGTTATCCATTCGAATAACTAAATTGAACACCCATGTGAGGAAAATTCTAAGTGTTGAACACTTAGTTGTTTTCTTGAATTCTCTTTAATCTCATCATAGTTCTTTTGTAATCCTTTTTCTATTTGAACAATCTTTAATCTTAGTATGTAACTCACAAAATAAGCTTAGTTTATTAACCTAGAAAGTTGATAAGCTACTACCCATGCACTTTAGATTTTCGATTAACACTTGTTTAACCACCTAAGGCCATTACCTATTTTAGCCATTTAATCTATGTTTTCATTTGATAAAATCTCAAGTGTTTTAAGCCCAAATGATTACTAAAACACTTGTTTAAGTGCTAATTTTGTTTAGAAAATATTTTGGGTTTTAATCCTCAATATTGATGGTTAAACAAACTGGTTAACCTTCTTGAAACCCCAATGACTTTCCTTGTTCGACACACTGACGTTCTCTTCAGCTCCATAGCTCCATTTGTTGGTTACATGACCTATTTTCTAGTTTTTTACCCTGGGACAAAACCATATATTAGTATCGACAGCTTGGTCCCTAATATCGGCAGCTGAAAGTTGGCTAAAATCGATGGAATCTCAGAAACCAGGCTGCCGATGCTACCATGTTCGACACCTGGTTAGTAACAACACCCCAGCCCCCACGAAGCCTAATATCAAACAAGCCTTGGACTCCAGATTACTTGAACCATCGACATTGTTAAGGTCGACCATCAGGACCATCAGCCATCGATTCTGTAGCATCGAGGTTACCAATCTCGAACTATGAAGCTGAACACGTTCCTCATCTGCCGATACTAGCTACATAGACTTTTCTTGTGTCGATATTGCGCAACCCAGATCCTAAGTCGTTTTCAAGCATACCAAACTTAATTCCCAGTTTTTCCTTAACTTCTAATCACGTTTTTGGGTAAATTCCTAAGGCTTTATAGCTCAAGAACTCGGCTGAAGAGGTGCAGCGTTCGGAATAGTGTCCAAACACAAGACCAGTTCGTTCGAGTTCATTTTTACCTCAAAATCGTTGATCCAAGGCTTGATTTCTTCGTTTCTTCACGATCTACATGTTTCCAAGGTTGTTTTGACAACAAATTTTCCCAATTTAATGCAGATTTGAGAGAGATATGTGGAGTTTCTAGAGAGAGGAAATTTAGAGAGAGAAAACGAATTGAAAGAGAGAGAGCTTGGTTGAGAGAGAAAAGGTGGGTTGGTGGTGACATTTATAGGCATTTAATGTCATGTTTATGGTTTTAACGTTTTGGTGCGTTCGGGTTCGTTCGGTTTCGCGCAAACGCGTCAGTTTTCTGTTTTCTCGTAACGAAACGTTACGATCTTTTAAAAATATATTTCTAATTTATTTTAGGTGGTAATTCCTAATAAATTAACTAAGTATTTCTTATTTATTTTTAAAATTTCAAAAACATTTAATTTAATTGTCTCATCGGATTGTATCGTTCTCGCGTGTTTTCGTACGAATCGTTACTCGTTCGAAGACGACGACAACGTTACTTTCCAATATAGTTTTCTATTTTTTAGACATCATTCTGAACGTTAACCCACATATATATTAGTGTGAATCGTCACTCACACGAGTACTCCGTCAGTTTAATATTCACATAATGACGTTCGTTATTGTTTTGATTTATCGTTCTCACATACGTTCATACATAATAAATCACTATCTAACATGTACATATAGTTCTATGTCATGATTTAGCATCTTGAATCCTGTTAGCATCGTATTAGTGTGTTGTTTGTAAATTTGAGTTTCTACACTGTTTTCAAGTTGTTTCGCATAAAATTTACACAAAATAGTGTAGAGTTAATTTTCGTACACATATCTACAATAAAACACTATTGTTTTTGATATACTGTTCAGGCAATGATGTTACAGTTTTATATACCTTCTTTGCAACGAATTTTTTCTTTCTGTAAAAAGGGTGAAATTGTACATTAGCAACATGTGTTAAAAATACTTAATATAGGCCTTTCAAGTCTAGAGTTACAAGTTATGTTTAACACTATGTGAGGACATTATTGAGGACTGTTAAGGAATATTGATACTCGTAGAATGCTTTGAATGACTTATGAAGACATTTGAATTCGATGATTACATGCTTGCTAAAACTTGTAAGAACAAATGCTTTAAATCAATACTATGTAGACTTTGAGTTAAATCATTTCTTATATACTATTAAACTTATATATGTTCTCACAAA
>SZYD01001415.1:0-75830 GCA_009363875.1 Mikania micrantha
TTTTTTTTTTGCCAATCTCCATTTTGGCTTACAAATTAGCCTTGATTACCATAAACATATAGAAAATTTTTTTTACTAGTGTGTTTAAAATTTGAAAAGTTGATGTGTTTGAGCATAATCTTTCCAGTTTTGAACAAATCTTAATGCACAAGCAATAACAGTAGCAAAAGCCATCTGCTATATCCTGCACCACTAAGGCTAACAACACCTCATCCGTTGCTTGAGGTGTTATCAGGTCGCCCCTGACAAGCCTTGCTGCTACTATAGAGTCTTTAGCGAGAGACATGAAGGAACTCAAGACACAGCTGAAGAAATGTGAGATAGTGAGGAGGAGGACATGAGACTGCTGAGTGCCACATTACTGATCATGAGCAGTTAGATTCCGTTAACTCTAGTTGGAACAAACCATTCACTTCAACTTCAATTCCAATCCCAATCCTAACTTGAATTCTAACTCAAATTGGCGAAGCTCAAAACAACAACTGGCATTGGTAACAACTCTTATAACTATTTCAGAATCAGGCAGTGACTGGGAATGCAGGAGCGGGTCCAAGTAGTAGTGGTGAACCAGAAGTGAAGGACATGCTCAAGCAACAGATGCAGATGCTACAGTAGTTGATAGCAAATGATCAAAACACACAGGTGAAGCTTCAGGATCATCATACATTGCTAAGGAATCAACAGTCAACAATCCTGGACCTACAACGATCAGTAGGTGATATTGCAAAGAGGTTGGATGAGAGGCAGGGTGGATCCTTTTCGGGGATATACTGAAGCAAACCAGAAGGGTCATGTGAAAGCTGTGATGACTAGAGAGTGGTCATGGAGGTGAGAAAGAGGTAGAGAAAGTCATCGGATGTTGATGTTGAGGAACCGGTTGACGAGGAGATTGAGATGGAGACTCCTGTTAGGGTGCACCAGAGGCGGCCCGACAAGTACAGAACCAATAGGTGAGTCTTCAGTTGAGAAGAAGGGAGTTGAGGCAGAGAAGAAGAAGAGGGAAGAGAAGAGGACTCCTAAGATTGACATAAGCAAGCTTCCATATCCATCACGTGCAATGCAACATAAGTATGAACATGAATATGGACATTTCTTAGAGATGTTTAAGTAGCTTAACATCAATCCCCCTTTTGTAGAAGCGCTCCATCATATGCCCAAATATGCCAAATTCTTGAAAGATCTTCTGTCTAACAAGAAGAAGCTGGAGTCACTTTATACAGTTACTTTAGGAGCTCGATGTTCTGTATTGGCTCAGAATAAAGTGCCTGAGAAGCTTGACGATCCAGGGATTTTCACTATTCCTTGTGTAACACCTCGACCGATGGCGGAAACGTCGGGATGCCACGAGGGATGTGTAGATTGTTCATAAGCTCGTGGGCATCTAAATAAATCATCACATATCAATTAAATCAACCAAATTAATTACCTCAAAAATCATGTTCATCATGATTTAGTTACAGTAATTACACAAAAGATTTAGCTAAATTGACTAAACTCTAGTCTTCAGAAATCCAGTTAATTTAGCTAAGTCCAAGACCCTAAGTGATGATGTCCAAAAGATGTAGAGCTATCCTGCTCTACCTACTTCTCCTCGTTCCCTAAAACATGTAGAAAATGAAGTGTCAACTACAAAGTAGTTGGTGAGTAATCATAAGTTTTTATGTTTCATAAATGTTTATAAAAGTTTAGAGTTTTCCAAGAAAATCCACATGTGGACCTGTGAGATAATCTAACACTGCCAACACACAAACACAAACACAAACACAACAATCACATAATTCAAATAATCTCAAATAGTCACTCACATATATCAAACTAATCTCAACCAGCAATATTTCCATATAGTATAAGTGACAATACATGCAATCATTGCGAATGACCGAAGTCAACGACAACGACCCATGGAGTTGTGGTAATCCACGTGACAATACATGCAATCATTGCGGATGACCGAAGTCAACGGCAACGACTCATGGAGTTGTGATAATGCAAGTGAAAATACATGCAATCGTTGCAGATGACCGAAGTCAACAACAACGACCCATGGAGTTGTGATAATATGTGATAATCCATAACAATGATAATTCAATAATATGAATATCATAATGATAAACCAGGTGTCACCCATGTGTTATCAAAATAATATGTAAAACTGGTATACATGTTCCACCTCCGAGTTTAAAAAAAATGATTTAAAAAGGAGGTTATGAGAACTCACCTGAATTTCTTAGATTCAGTGTTTTCGTAGAATGCGCTCTCACGTAAGAGAAGTCAAAGGCAACTCAATCAACCTGTAATTATCATGCGTTTGTATACGCGTTTCATTTCGATTAAGTGTCCATGAGTTTTTAATTTAAATTTTTAAGTGTTTCATTCGCTTAGTTTATTTCATCAAAGTTAAACTATATCACCCAAGATTTTAACCATGATCATCATATAATGTACTTTAAACTTGTTAGTTTTAATTATCCTAATTAGAATGACTTCTTAATAATCTATCCAAGGTATGCAAAGTGTAAAGGTAATAACCTTATACACTTATGTATACTCTCATTTAAGTACATGCATGCATATTCCATTACATTGACCACCGTAGTCCAAATTAGTAAAAATTTAATTTTAAGTCTAGGAATCACACTTAGGTTATTTATGCAGATTACTCAATATATCGAATCTCAAAGTTTATATCTTGTTGTTTATAAATAAAAGGTGGCAACTCAGCATATTCATGCATGCATGAGCTTCATGTTTTTTTATTTATCATTGGTTATATGTGTTTCTATACTCCCTTCTCCTTGGTTCAAGTACTTGAGTTCAACAGCCCCTAGGTTTCGGCCACACCTGGTTTGGTGTTGGCATAGGTTCGCTGCCCATGTAGGGTTTTAATAGCCTAAGGTTCGCAGCCCTAGGTTCGCTGGACCTAGGTTCGCAACCAGTTCGGGTTCGTCCTTAGTAATGGTTCGGCTAGGTTTAGGTTTGGTGACCGCTTAGATTCGTCCCAATGAGGTTCGACTCTCCAGGTTCGTGGTTTCATGTAGGTTCAGCTGGCCCAACTAGAGTTTGGCAGATTGGAGGTTAACCATAATAACTGGTTCAGTGGTCCATTGGTTCGACCAACCTAAGATTCGGCCAAGAGGAAAGCTCGGCCAATAGAGGTTTGCCCAAAGAATTTTCGGCCAAACATGGGTTCTTCTGGACCATGGTTTGCAACTAGATGCTAGGTTCGTCCAAAGGAAAGGTTCGGCTCCTATGTAGGGTTTGTGGAGCTGTGGGTTCAGTGCTAACAGGTTCGGCCATCCAGAACTCAGCCACCATAGGTTCGGCTGACCTGCACTTGTTACCTGTTCATCATCATCCTCGACTCTAATCTATTACAGGCTGTTCCTATGGCTTCCCTATGCGTTTACTGGTTAGTTTTCAATGTTTTCATGCGTGGATTTGTATAAAAATGTGATGAACTAGATTGGTTGTGTCCAAGTGAGTAAACGAAAAAGTGAAATACTCTACATACCTTTGAATCGTGTTCAAATGCTCGAAATCTTTGTGAGTTCTCGTTCTATTCGATATCACGAACGTTTAGGCACCAAGATCTCGCGAAACCGTTAAGAAATAAAGAAGATCTTGTAGAGAGAAGTTAGAGAGAGAGAATGGTGACGGGTTGGTGGTCTAGAGAGAGAAAGTGAAAGATGAGAATGAGGAGGAAGATGGTGTTCTTCCCTCTTTATATCCCAGGTCGATCCCGTCCACTTGGTTTCGTTTATATCGCGATAGAAATTACTAAATGCTTGGTTTTTTCTTGTAAGATATATTTAAAACACAAAACATTTAAATGATCATATTTCATTTTGATAGAATGATTTTAATTAAAGTCGTTTCGTAAAAGGATTTCGTTTTCTTTCGTTGAATTATTTAATTAATAAAACAATTTATTCAAATACGTCTTAGGCCGTAATTCCTAATCAACGTTTTTAAATATTTTTTCTTAATTTAATATTGTTAAATATTATTTCGTTATCTCGTCGAAACGCGGTACTTACGTACGCATTCGTAAAGATCGTCACCTTTCCGAATCCAACGCTCGTATTGTATTTCGATTTGATTTACGATTTAAGGGATATCGTTTCAGGATATTATTCATAATAATTATATTCATTTAAATCGTCACCCACACGAATACATTATTAAGTTAATATTTCTGAAATAACATCCGCGTTTAATTTATAATCGGAACCTCACCATCGCGTAATCATTTCCAATAAAGCTTTCATTATTTTATTATCTTGAATATTAAAATTTCCCAATCCAATCCCACTAAATCATATCACTGACACATCCATGATAGACCGAAATAAGCTTATGTATAGGGCATATGTAGGAGTAAGTCGCAACCTATCCAGCCACCATCCCACCACCATTTCAATAAACCATGACCATGTGTCCTTGACTATGTTTAGTAACCAAACAATAACTAACTCATACTCTTTGTCATACCAAAACCAAAACCTCGGATTCTCCTCACCAAAGCCTCAACACTGATATAATCATGATAAACCGAAGATGGTTTATGTATAGGGCATACGTAGAGGTCAGTTGCAACTGCCTCAGCCGCCATCCCACCACCTCTTCGATAGACCATGATCGTATCCTTGCCTATATTTGGCTATAGAATCTTATACCACTACCATTCCAAGTCAACAACCAATATCAAATTATTTCGACTACGATAAACTCTCTGGTTCTATTTAGTTGTTTTTCAAACTAAATCTCCGCAAGGTTTATGCTTATTGTGATAATATATGTTCCCAATATGTATACCAGTGACAATAACATTCAATAATTCATATCAGACCTTAACAGTACAAACATATATGTAATGTAATTTCCTGAAATACAGTGATGTTACAGTCTCCCCTAGTTAAGGGAATTTCGTCCCGAAATTCAACTTGGAGTGACCGTAGTGAATAAATGTGGATACTTAAGCTTCATCTGATCTTCTCGTTCCCAGGTGAATTATGGACCACGCTTCGACTCCCATCGTATTTGACAATTGGAATTCGACTGTGTTTGAGCTTTTTAACTTCACGGTGCATTATCTCTACTGGTTTTTCAACGAAGTGCATGGTATCATCGATGTGAATGTCATCGAGTGGTACCTGAAGATCCTGATCCACTAAGCATTTTCTTAAATTGAACACGTGAAACGTCGGGTGTACATTGCTAAGTTCAGGAGGAAGTTCCAACTTGTAGGCAACCTTCCCAATCCGTTCAAGAATCTTAAAAGGGCCAACATAACGTGGAGCAAGCTTACCCTTCTTCCTGAATCGTACGAATCCTTTCCAAGGTGATTCTTTGAGTAATACCAAATCATCAACTTCAAACTCTAAAGGTTCTCGTCGCTTATCCGCGTAACTCTTTTGTCGACTGCGAGCAGCTAACAGATTATCGCGAATCTGATGAATCTTGTCAGTCGTTTTTTGAATAATCTCAGGACCAGTAATCTGCGATTCGCCGATCTCGGTCCAACAAATAGGTGACCGACATTTTCTACCATAAAGAGCTTCAAACGGCTCCATACCAATGCTCGCGTGATAACTGTTGTTATACGAGAACTCGACTAATGGTAAATGGCTATCCCAGTTGCCACCGAAATCGATGACACAAGCTCTTAACATATCTTCAAGTGTCTGGATCGTCCGTTCTGTCTGTCCATCCGTTTGAGGATGATAGGTGGTGCTAAGATCCAATCTTGTTCCAAATGCTTCATGAAGTGATTCCCAAAATCGTGCTGTGAAACAAGCATCACGATCCGATATTATGCTTAAAGGAATTCCATGTCGGCTAGAGTTCTCATCAATGTAGATACGAGCTAATTTCCGCACAGGGTACGTCTCGCGTATCTGTATGAAATGAGCTGACTTGGTTAATCTATCAATTATCACCCAAATACTATCATTACCACTTGCGGTTCGTGGGGGTTTGGTAATAAAATCCATGGATATATTCTCCCACTTCCACATGGGTATATCTGGTTGTACTAACAATCCCGAAGGTCGCTGGTGTTCTGCCTTGACTTTCGCACAGTTAAGGCACTTAGCTACATACTCAACAATGTCCTTCTTCATCCCAGGCCACCAGTATAAGACTCTAAGGTCTTGATACATCTTGTCAGCACCCGGATGGATTGAGTAACGAGACTTATGAGCTTCATCCAGAATCATCATCCTTAGATCATCCCTGTTCGGTATCCACAACCGATTCAAATAATACATCAAACCATCATCCTTAGTTTCCAAGAGTAACTCGGCCCCACAAGACATCTCATCTTTTAGGCTATCTTGAGCCAATGAGTGTTGTTGGGCTGTGAGAATATCGTTATGGAGATTAGTGTGCACTCGGACACTATGGATTTGAACATGACTCTTGCGACTAAGCGCATCTGCTACTACATTCGCTTTACCAGGATGGTAGCGAATTTCGCAGTCATAATCATTCAACAGTTCAACCCATCTCCGTTGTCTCATATTAAGTTCTTTCTAATTGAGTATATGCTGCAAACTTTTATGATCTGTAAAGACTACACACTTAGTGCCATAATGATAATGTCTCCATATCTTCAAAGCAAACACGACTGCACCAAGTTCCAAGTCATGTGTAGTGTAGTTCTTCTTGTGAATTTTCAGATGTCTTGATGCATAGGCCACAACCTTTCCCCGCTGCATGAGAACACAACCGAGACCTAGGTTGGATGCATCACAGTAAACCACAAAATCATCATTTCCATCAGGCAATGTCAAGACAGGAGCATCACAAAGTTTCTGCTTTAAAGTCTGAAATGCCTCTTCTTGTTTTGGTCCCCACTCATAAGGTTTATTCTTTTGAGTCAAAGAAGTGAGAGGGACAGCAATCCTGGAGAAATTCGAAATAAACCGCCGATAGTAACCGGCAAGTCCAAGAGACGATCGAATCTTCGTTGGTGTCTTCGGTGTACTCCAATTCTTCACCGCGTCAATCTTCGTAGGATCCATGTGAACACCCTTTTCATTGACTATGTGTCACAAGAATTGAACTTCCTTAAGCCAAAATTCACACTTGGAGAATTTGGCATACAGTCGTTCTTCTGTTAGGATCTCCAAAACCAGCTTAAGGTGTTGCTCGTATTCTTCTTTGCTCTTAGAGTATATCAAAATAGCATCTATGAATACGATCACAAATTTATCCAAGTATGGCCTGCAATGAGATCCATGAAAACCGCTGGTGCATTGGTAAGGCCGAAAGGCATTACCAGAAATTCATAATGGCCATATCTTGTTTTGAAAGCCGTCTTGGGAATATCATCATCATGTACACGAAGCTGATGATACCCAGACCTAAGATCGATCTTCGAAAACCATGCCGAGCCTTGAAGTTGATCGAAAAGATCATCGATGCGCGGCAGAGGATATCGATTCTTACTGGTCAGCTTGTTCAATTTGAGGTAGTCGATGCACATTCGGAATGACCCGTCCTTCTTCTTGACTAACAGGATCGGTGCACCCCATGGCGAATGGCTCGGGCAAATAAATCCCTTATCAGTCAGTTCTTGTAGTTGGTTTGCCAATTCTCGTAACTCCGAAGGTGCAAGTATATAAGGAGCTTTGGCGACTGGGTTTGCACCAGGTACTAAGTCAATTCGAAACGCTACTTGACGTTCTGGTGTAAGACTCGGCAAGCCGTCTGGAAATACTTCAGGAAAATCTCTTATCACATGAATGTCTTCAATGCTCTTTCCTTTCTCCTTTTTCTCCACAACGTGTGCTAAAAATGCTATGCATTTCTTCCTAAGGTACTTGTGTGCTTTAGTGCATGAAATCAACTTAAGACCCTTACTAGAAGTTTCCCCAATAACTCTTAAAGTTTCACCCGAACGTAAGGGAATACGAATATATTTTTCATGACAAACAATTTTCGCTTTGTGGGTGGCTAACCAATCCATGCCTATGATAACATCAAAGCTACCAAGTTGCATAGGTATAAGATCAATTGGGAAAACGTGATCGTTTAAGTTCACAGTACATCCAATAATAACAGTGTCAATGTCAATAGTATTACCATCAGCCACCTCTATGTTAAACGGTTTGTCAATCTTAGTACGTGTTATCCCAAGCATACATTCAAAATCATGTGAAACAAAACTCCTATCAGCACCAGAATCAAATAAGACTGATGCATAAGAGTTGTTAATCAGAAATGTGCCATTGACCATATCCTGGTTGGCTTGAGCTGTTGGAGCATTCAGTTGAAAAGATTTGCCTCTCGCCACCCTTTGATTATTTCCTGTCAATCTCGGGCACTGGTTTCTGAAATGACCCACTTCACCGCACTCATAACAGGCTCTTGCCTGTACATGCACTTGTCGAACAGGTACAACTTGAATTGGTTGGGCATGCACAGCTAGCAGTGCAAGCGGTGCAGGTTGCATCCTTTGTGCTTGCGGTGCACTCCGACAAACATTTGCAAAATGACCATACTTGCCGTAGGTGTTGCTGACGCGACACGACAAGTTAGGTGTGTGATGATATCGACAGATATTACATTGAGGAGTAGTCCCAACATAATTTCTGGCAGTTGTGTTGTTTGATGATTGCTGAGTAGACTTAGCAGCAGGAGTAGTAACAATGAAATTTCTGGTCTTTCGTTTCTTGTTGCTGCTTTTGGATGAACTTCCTTGTTCAGTTTTGACTTCAGTTGAAGCCTCCTTTGCAGCTGACTTTGTATCAACCTTCTTAGATCCCTTTCTTGTGAGTGTTCCAGCCTTCACTTGATTATCATTCAAAGTTGCAGATAGACGGATTGCAGCTTCCAAAGTGTTAGGGTTGCTACCATAGACTGTGTCTTGAATCTGCATAGGTAGACCGCCTATGTACTTCTCGATCGCTTTCTCCAATGGTGTCACCAAATGAGGTACCGGCAAACTGTACTCATGGAAGCGAGAATTATATATTACATTCTCATCACTATCTTGCTTGAGTTCCCAGAACTCAGTTTCCAATTTCCTCATCTCACTGCGAGGACAGAATTTAGTGGTCATCAGGTTCTTGACCTTAGTCCACGTCAGTGCTAGAGCAGCGTCAACTCCCCTAGTTCTCTTTTCGCCATTCCACCAAGTTAGTGCTCTCTTTGGAAAACACTGGTGGCATAGCGCACCTTCAGATTTTCAGGACAGTCACTGTTGATGAAGGTGTTTTCAATACTCTCAAACCACTGCAGCAGACCAGTGGCTCCCTCAGAACCCGTGAATTTTTGCGGGTTGCAGGAGTTGAAGTGCTTAAACGTGCAAACTGGTACCTCTGTTCTGATTGAGAGTTTGGTTGGCCTGATTCAACTGAGTCACCAAACCGGAGATAAGATTTGCTAACTCTTGAAAGCCGTTGTTGGCATTACCGTTGTTAGCTTCTCTGTCATGTGGGTTTGTAGTATATTCGTTGTGACAGCGTGGCGGCATGTTTCTGAGGATGTTAGAAACATGTTACTACCGTTTACAACGTAAGTCATACAAACAATGGTCAAATGAGTTCATTTCAACAGTTAGAATTACATATAGGAACTACATTTTTCTCCTATCTGTCATTAAACTCATAACAAGATAATAATCTCCTAATATTATACTAAAGCACCCTAATTGCTCATATCTAATATTAACTAAGTATTCCTAAGTTTCAAGAATTCTCACCCTATACTAACACTGACAACCTCCCGATGCAGTGCAACAAGCTTATATATAAGGCATACGTAGACTTGATCACAGTCGCATCAGCTGCCATCCCACCACCGTTGCATTGCACCACGATTATGCCCTTGTTAAGATTTAGGGTATACATATGTTTCTCAAGTGTTCCACTTCACAACCTTATTCTATAAAGGATAATTATGAGTGAAGTGTATTCCAGTACTTCTGACATCTAGGTTCGCCTAATGTCTAAGTTCACCTTAACAATAGGTGCACCTATTTTCTAAGTTCACATAATGTCTAAGTTCACCTGACAATTAAGCTCCCCTAATGTCTAAGTTTACTATATGTCCACAACTCATTATTAAGTGTTCATACCATCACTAAGTGTTAGTATCATCAATATGCATTCATATTTTCACCAAGTGTCTATATCAATACTCAAGTATTCAGTCCGTTAGTAGGTGTCCATATCATTCATTGTGTCCATCTCAGCACTACATATCCATTTCATCATCAAGTGTTTGTATCATTAGTTGATCCTATTCACCCCAAGTGTCCAATAAGTGTGTTTCATTAGTGAGTATATATACATGTCCATCCAAATCATTATCAATAATCAATCCTCATCAACAATTCTCATCACCCATATCAAAAAAATCCTAGTAAGTTCCTAGTTCCTGACACTGACAGACCCCCAATATACTACAAATGGTATATGTATATGGCATATGTAGGGGTAGGTCGCAACCGCCCCAGCCACCGTCCCACCACCTTTGTAGTATACCATGAGTGTGTCCTTGTCTAGTGATCAAAGATCAAACAAGCAATTCCTAAGCAAATAAATTTTCCAAAACAAATAATTTTCCTAAACAAATAATTTCCTAATCAAATAATTTCCCAAACGGGTAGTTCCCTTATTCCTCAATACTGACATTCAGCTAATGTACCGTAAATGGTATATGTATAGGGCATATGTAGAAGTCAGTCGCAACTGCTTCAGCCACTAGCCCACCACCTTTACGATACACCACGTGCATGTCTTTATCAAATCATTAGGGCACCATCAATCATATAATCAGCAAGTAACATATGCAATTCAGATATATAGCAGGAGTTCAGTAAACATGTAATAAACACATAAGCATGAGATCCTGAATATAATAACTAGTGTATGAAATAATTTCATACTAAGGTATCCTACGGTTATAGACTAGGTCAACGATTTCTAGTAACCTAATTCCCTATAACCCAGGCTCTGATACCAATGTGTAACACCCCGACCGATGGTGGAAACGTCGGGATGCCACGAGGGATGTGTAGATTGTTCATAAGCTCGTGGGCATCTAAATAAATCATCACATATCAATTAAATCAACCAAATTAATTACCTCAAAAATCATGTTCATCATGATTTAGTTAAAGTAATTACACAAAAGATTTAGCTAAATTGACTAAACTCTAGTCTTCAGAAATCCAGTTAATTTAGCTAAGTCCAAGACCCTAAGTGATAATGTCCAAAAGATGTAGAGCTATCCTGCTCGACCTACTTCTGCTCGTTCCCTGAAAACATGTAGAAAATCAAATGTCAACTACAAAGTAGTTGGTGAGTAATCATAAGTTTTTATGTTTCATAAATGTTTATAAAATGTTTATAAAAGTTTAGAGTTTTCCAAGAAAATCCACATGTGCACCTGCGAGATAATTCAACACTGCCAACACACAAACACAAACACAACAATCACATAATTCAAATAATCACAAATAGTCAATCACATATATCCAACTAATCTCAACCAACAATATTTCAAAATAGTGTAAGTGACAATACATGCAATCATTGCGAATGACCGAAGTCAACGACAACGACCCATGGAGTTGTGGTAATCCACGTGACAATACATGCAATCATTGCGGATGAACGAAGTCAACGACAACGACTCAGGGAGTTGTCATAATCCAAGTGACAATACATGGAATCGTTGTGGATGACCGAAGTCAACAACAACGACCCATGGAGTTGTGATAATATGTGATAATCCATAACAATGATAATTCAATAATATGAATATCATAATGATAAACCAGGTGTCACCCATGTGTTATCAAAATAATATGTAAAACTGGTATACATGTTCCACCTCCGAGTTTAAAAAAAATGATTTAAAAAGGAGGTTATGAGAACTCACCTGAATTTCTTAGATTCAGTGTTTTCGTAGAATGCGCTCTCACGTAAGAGAAGTCAAAGGCAACTCAATCAACCTGTAATTATCATGTGTTTGTGTTCATAAGTATACGTGTTTCATTTCTATTAAGTGTCCAAGAGTGTTTACTTTAAATTTTTAACTGTTTCATTCGCTTAGTTTATTTCATCAAAGTTAAACTATATCACCCAAGATTTTAACAATGATCATCATATAATGTACTTTAAACTTGTTAGTTTTAATTATCCTATTTAGAATGACTTTTTAATAATGTATCCAAGGTATGCAAAGTGTAAAGGTAATAACCTTATACACTTATGTATACTCTCATTTAAGTACATGCATGCATATTCCATTACATTGACCATCGTAGTTCAAATTAGTATAAATTTAGTTTTAAGTCTAGGAATCACACTTAGGTTATTTATGCAAAGTACTCAATATATCAAATCTCAAAGTTTATATCTTATTGTTTGTAAAAAAAAGGTGGCAAGTCAACATATTCATGCATGCATGAGCTTCATGTTCTTTTATTTATCATTGGTTATATGTGTTTCTATACTCCCTTCTCCTTGGTTCAAGAACTTGAGTTCAACAGCCCCTAGGTTTCGGCCACACCTGGTTTGATGTTGGCGTAGGTTCGCTGCCCATGTAGGGTTTTAATAGCCTAAGGTTCGCAGCCCTAGGTTTGCTGGACCTAGGTTCGCAACCAGTTCGGGTTACTCCTTAGTAATGGTTCGGCTAGGTATAGGTTTGGTGACCGCTTAGATTCGTCCCAATGAGGTTCGACTCTCCAGGTTCGTGGTTTCATGTATGTTCGGCTGGCCCAACTAGAGTTTGGCAGATTGGAGGTTCGGCCATAATCACTGGTTCGGTGGTCCATTGGTTCGGCCAACCAAAGATTCGGCCAAGAGGAAAGCTCGGCCAATAGAGGTTTTCCCAAAGAAGTTTCGGCCAAACATGGGTGCGTCTGGACCACGGTTTGCAGCTAGATGCTAGGTTCCTCCAGAGGAAAGGTTCGGCTCCTATGTAGGGTTCGTGGAGATGTGGGTTCGGTGCTAACAGGTTCGGCCATCCAGAACTCAGCCACCATAGGTTCGGCCGACCTGCACTTGTTACCTATTCATCATCATCCTTGACTCTAATCTATTATAGGCTGATCCCATGGCTTCCCCATGCGTTTATTGGTTAGTTTTCAATGTTTTCATGCGTGGATTTGTATAAAAATGTGATGAACTAAATAGGTTGTGTCCAAGTGAGTAATCCAATACTCTACGTACCTTCGAATCGTGTTCAAATGCTCGAAATCTTTGTGGGTTCTCGTTCTATTAGATCTCACGAACGTTTAGGCACCAAGATCTCGCGAAACCGTTAAGAAATGAAGAAGATCTTGTAGAGAGAAGTTAGAGAGAGAGAATGGTGACGAGTTGGTGGTCTAGAGAGAGAAAGTGAAAGATTAGAATGAGGAGGAAGATGGTGTTCTTCCCTCTTTATATCCCGGGTCGATCCCGTCCGCTTGGTTTCGTTTATATCGCGATAGAAATTACTAAATGCCCGGTTTTTCTCGTAAGACATATTTAAAACACAAAAAATTTTAAATGATCATATTTCGTTTTGATAGAATGATTTTAATTAAAGTCGTTTCGTAAAAGGATTTCGTTTTCTTTCGTTGAATTATTTAATTAGTAAAACAATTTATTCAAATACGTCTTAGTTCGTAATTCCTAATAAACGTTTTTAAATCCTTTTTCTTAATTTAATATTGTTAAATATTATTTCGTTATATCGTCGAAACGCGTTACTTACGTACGTATTCGTAAAGATCGTCACCTTTCCGAATCCAACGCTCGTATTGTATTTTGATTCGATTTACGATTTATGGGATATCGTTTCATGATATTATTCCTAATAATTATATTCATGTGAATCGTCACCCACGCGAATACATTAGTAAGTTAATATTTCTGAAATAACATCCGCGTTTAATTTATAATCGTAACCTCACCATCGCGTAATCATTTCCAATAACGCTTTCATTATTTTATCATCTTGAATATTAAAATTTCCCAATCCAATCCCACTAAACCATATCACTGACACATCCATGATAGACCGAAATAAGCTTATGTATAGGGCTTATGTAAGAGTAAGTCGCAACCTATCCAGCCACCGTCCCACCACCATTTCGATAAACCGTGACTATGTGTCCTTGACTATGTTTAGTAACCAAACAATAACTAACTCATACTCTTTTTCATACCAAAACCAAAACCTCGGATTCTCCTCACCAAAGCCTCAACACTGATATAATCATGATAAACCGAAGATGGTTTATGTATAGGGCATACGTAGAGGTCAGTCGCAACTGCCTCAGCCGCCATCCCACCACCTCTTCGATAGACCATGATCGTATCCTTGCCTATCTATGGCTATAGAATCTTATACCACTACCATTCCAAGTCAACAACCAATATCAAATTAATTCGACTGCGATAAGCTCTCTGGTTCTATTTAGTTGTTTTTCAAACTAAGTCTCCCCAAGGTTTATGCTTATTGTGATAATATATGTTCCCAATATGTATACTAGTGATAATAACATTCAATAATTCATATCAGACCTTAACAGTACAAACATATATGTAAAGTAATTGCCTGAAATACAGTGATGTTACACCTTGTTTATTTGGCAGTTCTTCAGTCAACCACGCGTTGGCTGACTTATGTGCTAGCATTAACTTGATGCCATACTCGACTTATCAGAAGCTAGATCTTGGAGACCCATCGCAGACGCGCATGAGCATCACTTTGGCCGACCAATCGGTGAAGTATCCATGGGGAATTGTGGAGAATGTGTTGGTGAAAGTAGATAAGTTTGTATTCCTCATGGATTTTATCATTCTACAAATGGAGGCTGATGGCAGAGTGTCGCTCATAATGGGACGTCCTTTCATGCGCACTACTAAGGCAATAACAGATGTGTTCGAAGGTAAGATTACATTGCGCGTGGGAGAGGAGAATGTTACATTCTATGTGAGGAAGTTGATGAAGCATTCGAATGGTCTGGACGATTCTGTGTATTTTCTTGATTCTTTCATTCCTTACACAGATCATTGTCTAGATTACATTTCTGGAGCTGATTTATTAAAAGATCAAGACCTGGGTGAGGAGAACCAAGCTGTTGAGATTGATTCTTCTTCAAAGCATATTTCGAGTAGTCTGGCTAGTAAGCCTCCTGAGTACCCGATGGATTTTGAGGTTTTTGAGAGTACAGATCCGGTTGAGAAACCATCTGTTGAGGCATCAGCATCCTTAGAGCTTAAGGAATTGCCATCTCACTTGGAGTATGCATTTTTGGATGGTGATTCTGAGTACCCGTCATTATTTTATCTCCATTGACGGAGGAGAAGTCTAGATTGATTGATGTGCTTAAGGCAAATAAGCAGACGATTGCATGGAAGTTGATGGATATTAAGGGCATTCACCCTTCATTTTGTACGCATCGCATTCTGATGGAGGAGCATTACATGCCAGTGGTCCAACCACAAAGAAGGCTTAATCCTAACATGTCTGAAGTTGTGAAGAAAGAGGTTCTTAAGCTCTTAGATGTCGGATTGATCTATCCCATTTCAGATTCTGCTTGGGTCAGTCAGGTACAGGTTGTTCCTAAGAAGGGAGGCATGACTGTCATTGTGAATGAAAAGGAGCTGATTCCAACTAGGACAGTCACGAGTTGAAGAGTATGCATCGATTATAGAAGACTGCATAATGCTACTAGGAAAGATCATTTCCCATTGCCTTTCATTGATCAGATGTTGGAGTGTTTGTCAGGACAACAATTTTACTGTTGTCTTGATGGTTTCTCAGGTTATTTCCAGACTCTTATAGAACCAGAGGATCCGAAGAAAACTACATTTACATGCCCATACGGTACCTTTGCATATCGCCGTATGCTGATTGGGTTATGCAATGCTCCAGCTACATTTCAGAGATGCATGGTGGCTATATTTCAGGATATGATCGAGACTTCCATGGAATTTTCCATGGATTATTTTTCAGTGTTTTGAAGCTCTTTTGATCATTGTCTACAGAATTTAGATAAGATGCTTGCTAAATGTGTGGAGATTAATCTGATGCTGAACTAGGAGAAGTGTCATTTCTTGGTGACTGAGGGTATCGAGCTAGTGCACAAAATTTCACGAGATGGCATTGAGGTAGATAAAGCTAAGATCGAGACGATTAGTAAACTTCCACAATCCTTAGTGGAAATTGGAAAACGATATTTATCTCTCGCATAAATAATGTCTTAGCTACCACGGTAGCAGAAAAGATATATAAACTCAATAGAAAACAATATTTAGAGGACAAGTAAGAAAGAAATCAAACCCTTTCTCCCTTTTCGTAAAGAAAGTCGTATCCGATATTGATTTTAAATTTCGGGAAGAAATTTCTTTTACAAGGGGAGACTGTAACATCAGTGCTGGAACAACACTTCGGAATAGTAGGAAAGTACTGTAGTTGTTGGGACGGAAAGCATTCGTATAATATTCTGTGTTAATGTTATACGAAACAATTGATGTTAAGAGTGCAGAAACTCAAAACTGACAAAAATACACGCAGACACAATACTGATATGCTTAAACATTAAACTATGATAGGATACTATGTATGAATAGTAGATAGGATCTTATTATCTATAAACGTACGTGAGAAAATCCAAACTAAAACCGTAACGGATGTCGTTAATTGAATATTAAACATACGATATATTCGTGTGGGTGACGATTCGAATGAATATGTTTGTAAGTTTAACGTTCTGAACTATGTCTAATAATTAGAAAACCATATTGGAAAGTAACGTTGTTGTCGTGTTCGAATGGGTGACGATTCGTACGAATACGAGGGAAAACGATACGATCCGGTAAAACAATAAAAATAAACGTTTTTGAAATTTTAAAAATAAATAAAAGATGGATAGTAAATTTACTAGGAATTACCACCTGAAATAATTTAGGAATGTAAAATTTTAAAACATTACGTAATATACGCGTAACTACGAAAAACGACGAGAATGACGCGTTCAACCGAAACCGAACGAAACCGAACACACCCGAACGTACCTGGACTATAAAATCCTGGGAAACCCTCCTTCTTCCACAAGAAATTCAAAATTTCCCTCTCCTCTCTCCAAAATCCCGGTTTTCTCTCTCTCCTCTCTCACTACCTTCAAACCTTCATAACTGTCACACCCCTTGCACCGCGTGCGGAATCCACGGCGCGGTGACGATCGATGGTTGAATCATGCACAAGTATTGAATAAGAACAACCACAATGCATTACTAGATTTCATAGAGATTAGACCATTGTTTAGTTACAGACAATTTATCTATCTACCAAAAGAATGACAACTACAGACCCAAAATATAGTTTACAAAATAAGACTTCAAACAAGACAATTAAACAAGCAGGATTTTAATGTGTTTCTAAATCCATCCTAGCATGTTTTTTCATCTTGTTTTATCAAATGGTCCCCTTAGTTGTCCTTGAGAATGATCTAAACCAGATTACCTGAAACACGTGAAAAGTTACTGTCAACTACAGAAGTAGTTGGTGAGAACAATAGGTTTAACAGTTGTAAACATAAATCTGCATTGTAAGACATATGTAATGAACAATGAATGAAAATACATGGATGGTTGCAACCCAAACTAACATCAAGTCTGTAAAATGTGTGCAAACAGTCAAAAGACTATTTACTGGAAAAGCCAACATATAATCAAGTCCCAAACTACGTTTGGAGTCAGAAAATGTATCAGCAACTTTGATATAACCATAATGTAACCAACTCTGCAGTTAGCTTTTAAAACAAATTTAAAAGCTAACTCCATTTTTGGTCTGTCCAAATGTGTCCGCTTTCCCTTGTTGTGATCACCCAGTACTAACGCTAAATGAATATGTAACTTGATGTATGTATAAGTTTGTTCACAACGATGAACACCATGTTTTTGAGTACTATGACTTGAAACCATTGATTGAAATGCCTTAGTTGATTATCATGATTTGAAAACCTTGCTTGAATACCATAAATTGAAAACCTTTCTTGAACACCATGAATTGTAATCCTTTGGTTGAATACCGAGAATGGAGTCCTTGTGTAATAACAAGGTTTAAGAATATCATTTTATTGAGAACACAAGATTTTAGTAAAAGAGTTTATAAAACTTATTCCTTAAAAGTATTTATCAGTTATTAAAACCATTTATGTAAAATTGGTGTAAAACAGTTAGTGAACCTTTTATAAAACATTTTAGTAGAACTTCTTTAACGGTTGATAAAACCATTATAAACAGTTGATAATTCCTTTGAAAATAGTTGAGAAATCCCTTGGATTTCTAAGGTGAACTCGTAACAGTTGGACAGTAGCATAAATCCTGTATATGAAATATGATTTGCATAAAGAGAGTTTGATCACGTGTTCCACCCCAAAACAGTTGAAAAACAGTAAAAGAGGGGCTAATGTTCTCACATGTCTGCAGTAGACTCTGAACTATAACAAGTAGCAACTAGCAAGCAAGACTTCTAACTGGTTCCTATATCATTGTAATCATACATAGAGTATAAGATTTATGATTGTATAAACTTCGATTTATCACTTAAGTTGTGTTATCATGATCTTGATTAACTCTTGAATAACTTGTTCTCGTGATTAAGAATATTGTGTGAATTTGAAGATCATGATTGAGTCACTTGATTGATAATTGATTCATGAAAAAGAGTGTGTCATGTTCTTTTATGCACAACTTGTATGCATAAAATTAACACGTGTTTATGATTATGATAACTCTTGTTTAATATGAGATTTAAAGAGAAATTAAGATGTTTCCAAGCCTTTGAGTTTATGACTTGATCATATAATTGGGTTAAGTTACACTTAAACCAATCATGATCATTTCATAATTAATGAATGAAAAGGCCAAGATTGGGCCGAGATATAATCCCATGGGCCAATCTCTTCCTATTGGGCCTAAGCATTGGTTATTGGGCCCTTGGGCCATGTGTAGGATGCATATGGTCGATTGGGCCATATTGGGCTGATTGTAACTCAACTGAGCCGATCGTTAGTGTAGATCAATGGGCCGAATTCTAAGTTTCGAATCGATTGATGTGGGTGTGGGCCGGGCCAGCCCATGGACCGAATGAAATCAAATTGGACTGCATAAGACTAGTGGGCCAAGAGTCCTATTGGGCTTGATCAATTCATGTGGGCCGAATGGGGTGTTAGCTTCCCAATTCCAGCGAACCTATTAAAGGGTTCGGCCAAGAATTCTCACAATGGTTCGGCTCTAAGGGTTTGCATGCAAGGTTCGCCGGGGTTATGCATTAAGGTTCGGTGGATGCTAGGTTCGTGGGTGATGGCTCAGGCCAAGGCTCGTATGAAGGAAAATAGTTCGGCTGCAACGCAAAGGTTCGCCTGCATGTGATGGTTCGTCCCTATGCAAGGGTTCGGCAGCTCTCGATGTTCGCTGATCGTGAGAAGGTTCGGCTTGAGCAGTAGGTTCGCTACCTAGGGTTCGCGAGTCAAGCATGGTTCGACTAATGTGTTGATGGGCACATGTTCGTTTGCATGGAAGGGTTCGTCGGGCTAATGATGCTGTGCATGGTTCAGCACTATGAACGACAGGGTTCGGTGGGAAGCATGTAGGTTCGTCTGTGATGATCATCGGCCCAATGGTTCGCCTGGAATGCCTTGATCGAGGGGAGGTTCGGCCGTGGTGCAGCACAAGGTTCGGCCACCTTGCATTCCAGCAAGAAGGTTCGGCCAGTAAGCAGCCACGAACCCTGTGTGTTTCCATCAAACCCTCAGCTCCAACCCTCGATCTAGCTATCCCCATGATGTGTATAGGCATGGACCGGTATTCGGTGATGTAGGGAAGATGTATGTCGAGTTTTTTTACACCGGTTACACGCATGGGATTGAACAAACATAGAAAACCGTAAAATTCGAACTTTTCAAGCTCAAATACCTCGAGATTCCGTGGATAAAACTTCAGATCTGTGGTACTCCCTTGTAGAGGATGTTGAGAGCTACGCGTGGACACCAAGAACACCCAATTCCGTCAAGAAACGAGCAAGTTACGTGCGTTTAAAGCTTGGCTTTCTAGAGAGAGTGGGTTCACGAAAATTGTAGAGAGAGAGAGAGTTGTGGCTGAAATAAATGAGGAGGTTGAAGGGAATTAAGGGCTTTTATGCCCCGGTTGATTACCCGCGTGTTTGGTCTCGCTCGGTGTCGGTTTCGCGTATTTTTACGTACGCGTTGTCACGATTACAAAAATAATATTTTGAATTATTTTTGATGAGTTTCAAAATTGTAAAATGTAAAATAAATTATTTTACTTATTTTTACTTGTTCGTTCGAAAAACCGACCGTTAAACGAATACAATTACGTGTATACCCGCAATCGCGTACGTTTTTCGATCGTATTATTTATTGCCGTTTACTCGTAATTATAAGTTCAACATTCGTATCATTATGGATAGTCACCCATAACTATACTCAGTCTTGCTTACGCATTACGATTTTGTTTGATTAATTGATTGTCATACTATTCGTCATAACACTACGCACTAACACTATCCCATTACACCGAACGCAGTATATGTATAGGGCATACCCAGAGTCTAGCTACCTGCCTTATCTGACGCCATCCCACCACTGTTTCGATATAATACGATACTGTTCTTGCCTAGCGTAATCGACTGTAAATAAATAATATATACTTGTTCCTAATTAAAGAATTCCTACAACACACAAACACATATATGAACACTTGAATCACATTGACATACTGAATGTAAATATACATTGTACTATTCCTGTTTATGACTAACATGACTACATGCACAGATGTTACAGTCTCCCCTAGTTAAGGGAATTTCGTCCCGAAATTAACTAACCGAAGGTACTGTAAAAAGATGAGGGTACTTAAGCTTCATCTGGTCTTCACGTTCCCAGGTGAACTCAGCACCACGTTTGCCCTCCCATCGTACCTTTACGATCGGGATACGGCTACGTTTGAGTTTCTTGACTCCATGATCCATGATTTCGATCGTACGTTCTATGAATTGCATGTTGTTCTGAACCCGAATGTCTTCCAGTGGAATCTGAACATCATGATCCACCAAGCATTTCTTAAGATTTGATACATGAAACGTATCGTGAACATTGCTTAGCTCCACTGGAAGTTTGAGTTTGTAGGCTACGGGACCAATCCTTTCCAGGATCTCAAAAGGTCCAACGTACCTTGGTGCAAGTTTCCCTTTCTTCCTGAATCGGACAATGCCTTTCCAGGGAGAAACCTTGAGTAAGACTCGGTCACCGACTTGAAACTCAAGCGGTTTCCGACGTCTATCGGCATAACTCTTTTGTCGATCCCTTGCGACCTTAAGCCTTGATTGAATGATTTTATTCTTGTCTGTTGTTTCTTGAATGAGTTCAGGTCCTACGACCTGTGAGTCACCAACCTCGGTCCAACAGACCGGTGATCGGCACTTCCTACCATATAAAGCTTCGAACGGTGCACATTGAATGCTTGTATGGTAGCTGTTGTTGTACGAAAACTCGATGAGTGGAAGATGAGTATCCCAACTCCCACCGAAATCGATCACACAAGAACGAAGCATGTCCTTGAGTGTTTGGATAGTCCTTTCGCTTTGACCGTCGGTTTGGGATGATACGCCGTGCTAAGATTAACACGGGTTCCAAAGCCTTTTGCAATGATTGCCAAAAGCGAGAAGTGAAACGACTATCACGATCAGAAATGGTTGATGTTGGAGTACCATGACGTGCAATGATTTCGTTGATGTACAGAGTGGATAACTTCTCCATTTTGTAATCCTCTCGGGATTGGGAGAAAATGAGCAGATTTGGTGAGTCGATCAACGATCACCCAAATCGATAGAATCCTTGCGGAGTTCTCGGCAACTTAGTTATGAAATCCATGGAAATTTGTTCCCATTTCCATTGAGGAATTTCAGGTTGCTGCAGAAATCCCGAAGGCTTTTGATGTTTTGCTTTGACTTTGGAACATGTTAGACATTTTCCCACATACAATGCTATGTCTTTCTTCATTCCTGGCCACCAGTAAGATGCCTGTAAGTCTTGGTACATCTTATCGCTCCTGGATGAACTGAGTATCGCGACTTATGAGCCTCATCACAGATGAGTGTGCGCAATTCTCTGACTTTGGAATCCACAGGCGACCGTTGAAGTATAAAACCCCATCAGCTCGAGGTTCTAGTTTACCCTCAACTCCGCAGTCTAAATCTGTCTTCAGTTGATTGTCGATCACTACTTGTTGTTGTACAATACGAATCAGATCTTTCAAGTTTGGTTGTGTGTTGATGTCCATGGCTCTTACACGAATTGGCTTGACTGGTTCCTTACGACTAAGAGCATCCGCCACCACATTGGCTTTAACCGGGTGATAACGAATCTCACAGTCATAATCAGTTAGAAGCTCAACCCAACGCCGTTGTCTCATGTTGAGTTCCTTCTGATTGAGTATGTGTTGCAGGCTCTTATGGTCCGTATAGATGACACATTTAATACAGTAAAGGTAGTGCCTCCACATCTTCAATGCAAAGACCACAGCCCCTAACTCAAGGTCACGAGTAGTATAATTCTTCTCATGAACCTTAAGTTGTCTTGAAGCATATACAATTACCTTGTCCCGTTGCATAAGTACACAACCGAGTCCATGGTTTGAGGCATCACAGTAGACAATGAAATCATCACTGCCTTCTGGGAGACTAAGGATAGGGGAGTTGCATAACTTCTGTTTTCGAAGTTGGAATGCATCTTCTTGTTTCTGCCCCCATATGAAAGCTTGACTTTTCTGAGTCAGAGTGGTAAGTGGCAAGGCCATCTTTGAAAAGTTCATGATGAACCTTCTGTAATAACCTGCCAGACCCAGAAATGATCGAATCTCTGTTGGAGTAGATGGGGTAGTCCAGTTCTTAATTCCTCAATCTTTGTTGGATCTACATGAATCCCATCCTTGTTTATGACATGCCCTAAGAAGTGAACCTCTTTTAGCCAAAATTCACACTTTGAGAAATTAGCATAAAGCTGTTCAGCTTTTAGTAGCTCTAAGACTTTCCTCAAATGATCCTCATGTTCTTGCTCAGTCTTTGAATAAATCAGTATATCATCAATGAAGACAATAACGAACTGATCTAAGTACGACCTGCAGACTCGATTCATCAAATCCATGAACACTGCCGTGCATTGGTCATTCCAAACGGCATAACCACGAATTCGTAGTGCCCATATCGAGTCCTAAATGCAGTATTTGGTATATCCTCATCATTACTCGTAACTGATATACCCGGATCGTAGATCAATTTTAGAAAAGCAAGTCGCTCCCTGTAACTGATCAAACAGGTCATCGATCCTACGCAGAGGATACCTATTCTTGATTGTCAACTTGTTTAACTCACGATAGTCGATTGCACATACGAAACGAACCATCTTTCTTCTGACAAAGAGAACGGAGCTCCCAACGTGAGAAACTCGGTCTAATGAAACCTTTGTCTCTAAAAGCTCCTGAAGTGACTAGACAGTTCTTGCATCTCAGACGGTGCTAATCAATACGGTGACTTCACCACTGGGTTTGTTCCAGGGACGAGATCGATTCTAAACTCTACTTGCCTGTTGTTGGTAGTCCAGGCAAGTCTTCCGGGAATACGTCTGGAAAATCTCTGATGACTGGAATGTCTCCAACTGCTTTCTTCTCAGGTTTCTTCTCTACCACGTGAGCCAGGAATGCACATTATCTCTTCTTCAGGTACTTCCTAGCCTTGATGCACGACACAATTTCAATCCGCGGCAGGGTTTCTGCCATAAACATGCATCATTCGCCGGAGGTAGGGTAATTCGAATAAGTTTTCCGAGCATACCATCCGGCGTGGTTTTGGTGTTTGGAAACCAATCCATTTCCTACTACAACTTTGAAGCTTCGAGTGTTATAGGAATGAGATCGATAAGGAAAAGGATGATCGTTCAATCTCAATTCACAATCACGAATTATTGAATACTAATTGGGTTTACATTCGATACTTTACGTGTAAGGAGCATCAAGATCGATGGTTGTTAGAAACAATGAAGCATTATTAGTAGAGACAAAACTTTTATCAGCACCAGTTGTCAAATATGATAGAAACGTAGTGATCATTAATGAGAAATGTACCGTGATGAACTACCGGTCCTTGAGTGCTTCGAAAGTTTCGATAACAAAGGCTCACGGGCAGTAGAAGTTGTGTAGTTGAGAGGGACTTGGTTTCGAAGTTGAAGTGTCCTTCTGCTCCATAGTTATAATAGGCTTTACCACCTGTAGTAGTAGTAGGAGTAGTAGTAGCAGTTGTGTCACACCCCTGCGCCGCGTGCGGAATCCACGGCGCGGTGACGTATGAACAGTTGAATCATGCACAAGTATTGAATAAGAACAACCACAATGGATTACTACATTTCATAATGTTTAGACAGTTGATTAGTTACAGACAATCTATCTACCAAAAGTAAGACAACTACAGACCCAAAATATAGTTTACAAAATAAGACTTCAAACAAGACAAGTAAACAATTAGGATTTAGTGTGTTTCTAATCCATCCTAGCATGTTTCTTCATCTTGTTCTATCTTAGTATGGTCTCCTTAGTTGTCTCTGAGAATGTCTTAAACCTGATTACCTGAAACACGTGAAAAGTAACTGTCAACTACAGACGTAGTTGGTGGTGAGAACAATAGGTTTAAGCATTTGTAAACATGAGTATATGATATAAGGCATAGGTAAGTTAAAGCATCATAAGATTCACACGGATGAGCTGCAACCCAAACTAACATCAAGTAAGAAAATGAGTGTAAACAGTCCAATCACTGTTCGCACGAAAGCCAACATATAATATCAAGTCCCAAACACGTTTGGAGTTAGATAATACATCAGCAGTTTTGATAACCATATGACACCAGACCTGCAGTTGGCTTTTAAAAGCAAATTTAAAAGCCAACTCCATCCTGGATAAGAAAACAATGACACCAGACCTACAGTTAGCTTTTAAAACAAATTTAAAAGCTAACTCCATCCTGGATAAGAAACAATGTGTCCGCTTTCCCTTGTTGTGATCACCCAGTACTAACGCTAATGAATTGATACTTGATGCTTTTACAAGTTTGTTTACAACAATAGACACCATGTTTCTGAATCTTACTTTAACCGGATGTGTGTTAATGCCTTATTTGATAACATGAATTGAAAGCCTGGATTTAATTCCACGAATTAAATCCTTTGTTTTGAATACCATGAAATGAACCACTTGATTTGAATACCATGATGTGAACAACTTGATTTGAATACCATGTTTGAACCACTTGATTTGAATACCATGTTTTGAACCACTTGATTTGAATACCATGTTGATGTGATGACCTTGTGTAATAACAAGGTTTATAACAAAAGAGTTTGTAAAATCCTTTATCAAAAGTGTTTATCCTTCATAAATACATTTGAGTAATCAATTACAAAACATTTCAAAACATTTCAAAGATCCCTTATAAAACCTTTTTAATGAAAAGAGTTTAGTAATTGACAAGTAAATTAAAACAGTTGACAATTTTCTTAAACAATTGATGAATCCCTTGGATTCGTAAGATGAACCTGTAATGTTTATGAAATACACATAACTTGTGTAATGAAACAAGATTGAAATAGCGGTTTTGATCACGTGTTCCACCCCAAAACAGTTATAAAACAGTAAAAGAGGGGCTAGAGTTCTCACCTGTCTGCAGTAGACTCTGAACTAAACAGTTAGCAAGTAGCAAACAGGACTTCTAATTGTTTCCTATAACATTGTAATCATACATAAGATATAGGATTTATAATTGTATAATTTGATTCATTATTGACTTGTGTTCTCAGATTATGATTGTTGTGAAAACTTGAAAGTTATGAATTGAATCACTTGATTGATCATGGGTCCAAGAAACGAATGTGAAATGATTCCTTGTGCATAAATCTTATGCATAAAATGATAATTGTTTAGGATTTGATAACCGTTGATTAATATGACTTATGAAAGATGTTCAATTGTTTCAAGTCTTGTGATTGTGAATTGATCTTCGTAATATTGTTAAGTTACAAACTTAACCAATTCATGATAAATTCACAATTGTCATAATCGAGGCTTCACATTGGGCCTTAAGCCCAAAATTATAATACTAGGCTTAAATGGGGTCCATGGGCCTTTTATGATAATAAGGGTCAATTGAATATGATATTGGGCCATGTAGGTTTCCAAACGATATTAGGCCGACTAAAGATTAAAACGAGTCTATATAATCGATTGGCTTAGTTTAAGTATATGGGCAAGTTGCTATTGGAGTTGGGCCGTATAACATTGATTTGGGCCTAAGCAAAGTGAAGGACTTGGATGTTAAGCTCGGCCCATCTCCTTGGGCAGCGAACCTTCAATTAGTGGACCAAGGTTCGGCTCTATCAGTCAAGCCTGCAAGGTTCGGCCTAGGTTCTGTGTTTAAGATGGTTCGCTGCAATGGCAAGAGGATCGGCTGACTGAATGGTTCGGCAAATGCATAAATGTTTCACTAGGGTTCGTCCACCGGAGGTTTGTTCAGCATGCCATAGGGTTCGCTGATGTGACTAAGAGTTCGTTGACCACAATCATCAAAAAGGTTCGGCTACAACCTAGGTTCGTGTCTGCAATAAAGTTCGTGAGGGACGCATGAATGGAAGGTTCGGGCAACTAGTTCGCTATGCATGACATGGTTGCCACAGGTTCGTGAAGATCCCAGGGTTCGGCTGATAACTCCAACAACCAGGAAGGTTCGGGGTCAAGAGGGTTCGCAGGTATTGAACAAGCTTCGCTGCTGGTACAACAAACCAGTAAGGTTCGTGAGATCTCCCCCAGGGTTCGCCCGTCGAACCTGTAACCAGTCTCCATTCTTTCAAGCTATCCTTCGATCTATCCACATGTAGGCCATGATAACTTGCAGATCTCATCCGAAATGGTGTGTAAATACAATCGATTGTTTTTAGAATCGGCTAGTAGAACTAAATTTTTAAACAACCACACATAGAAAACCCTAATCTCGTGAATAATTCTAGCAGCCATACCTCGTTTTTGGCTGGATGATCCACGAAATTCTTGTACTTTCGTGTAGAGGATGTCGAGGGCTTCGCGTGGACACCAAGAACAGCAAAATCCGTTGAGAAACGAAGAAGATACGAACGTTTAAAGTTGGATTTTTAGAGAGAGGATAGGCGCGAGTTGAGAGAGAAAAGGGGTGTTGCTGAATTAAATGAAGAAATGGCCTTGTTCAAGGCTTTTATAGCCGGGTAGTGTTCGGGTTCGTTTCGGTCGCTCGGTTCGCGTTTCCGGAACGTAACGCGTATTTTACGCGGTTTTTAAATAAAAGAGTTGTTAAACTCAAAAATGATGAGTTTCAAAATTGTAAAAATATAAAATAATTAATTTAATTATTTTACTCTTCGTGTGTTGTCGGATCGTTAAACATTCACAATTACGTGTATACCCGCAATCGCGTACGTTTTCCGATCGTATTAAAAATTTAAAGATGTTTAATCATAATTATAAGTTCAACATTCGTATCATTATGGATCGTCACCCATAACTATACTCAAGTCTCGCTTACGTATTACGATTCTTGTTGAATTAAATGTCATAATATTCGTCTTGACACTACGCACCAACACTATCCTGTTACACCAAACGCAGTATATATATAGGGCTCACTCTCGCTGCCCACCACTGTTTCGATATAACACGATACTGTTCTTGCCTAGTGAACTCGACTGTAAATAAATTATACATACTTGTTAAATGATAAAGATTCTAACACACAAGCACATAATGACACATGATTCACATTGACTGACTGAACATGGATACACACTGTTCTAACACTGTTCACTACTACATGACTAAATGTACAAATGTTACAGTCTCCCCTAGTTAAGGGAATTTCGTCCCGAAATTAACTAGCCGAAGATACTGTAAAAAGATGAGGGTACTTAAGCTTCATCTGGTCTTCACGTTCCCAGGTGAACTCAGCACGCGTTTGCCCTCCCATCGTACTTTCACGATCGGGATACGGCTGCGTTTAAGTTTCTTGACCCCATGATCCATGATCTCAACTGGACGTTCTATGAATTGCATGTTGTTCTGAATCTGTATGTCTTCCAGTGGAATCTGAACATCATGATCCGCCAAGCATTTCTTAAGATTTGATACATGAAAAGTATCATGAACATTGCTTAGCTCCACTGGAAGTTTGAGTTGTAGGCTACGGGACCAATCCGTTCCAGGATCTCAAAAGGTCCAACGTACCTTGGTGCAAGTTTCCCTTTCTTCCCGAATCGGACAACGCCTTTCCAGGGAGAAACTTTGAGTAAGACTCGGTCACCGACTTGAAACTCAAGCGGTTTCCGACGTCGATCAGCATAACTCTTCTGCCGATCTCGTGCGGCCTTAAGCCGTGACTGAATGATTGTGATCTTGTCTGATGTTTCCTGAATGAGTTCTGGTCCTACGACCTGTGAGTCACCAATCTCGGTCCAACAGACCGGTGATCGGCACTTTCTACCATATAGAGCTTCGAATGGTGCACATTGAATGCTCGTATGATAGCTATTGTTATATGAAAACTCAATGAGTGGAGATGAGTGTCCCAACTTCCACCGAAGTCAATGACACAAGAACGAAGCATGTCCTCAAGTGTTTGGATAGTCCTTTCGCTTTGGCCGTCGGTTTGGGGATGATACGCCGTGCTAAGATTAACACGCGTTCCCAAAGCCTTTTGCAATGATTGCCAAAAGCGAGAAGTGAAACGACTATCACGATCAGATATGATTGATGTTGGAGTACCATGACGTGCAATGATTTCGTTGATGTACAATGTGGATAACTTCTCCATCTTGTAATCCTCTCGGATAGGGAGAAAATGAGCAGATTTGGTGAGTCGATCAACGATCACCAAATCGAATCGAAACCTCGTGGAGTTCTCGGCAACTTAGTTATGAAATCCATGGAAATTTGCTCCCATTTCCATTGAGGAATTTCAGGTTGCTGCAGAAGTCCCGAAGGCTTTTGATGTTCTGCTTTGACCTTTGAACATGTAAGACATTTTCCCACGTACAGTGCTATGTCTTTCTTCATTCCCGGCCACCAGTAAGATGTCCTCAAGTCCTGATACATCTTATCGGCTCCAGGATGAACTGAGTATCGCGACTTATGAGCCTCATCACAGATGAGTGTGCGCAATTCTTCAGACTTTGGAATCCAAATGCGGCCGTTGAGATATAACACCCATCAGATCGAGGTTCTAGTTTCTTCTCAATGCCACAATCCAAGTCTGTCTTGAGTTGATTGTCTGTTACTACTTGTTGTTGTGCAATACGAATCAAGTCTTTCAAGTTTGGCTGTGTGTTGATCTCCATGGCTCTTACACGAATTGGTTTGACTGGTTCCTTGCGACTAAGAGCATCCGCCACCACATTGGCTTTACCCGGATGGTAACGAATCTCACAGTCGTAATCAGTTAGAAGCTCAACCCAACGCCGTTGTCTCATGTTGAGTTCTTTCTGATTGAGAATGTGTTGTAGGCTCTTGTGGTCTGTATAGATGACACATTTAGTACCATAAAGGTAGTGTCTCCAAATTTTCAATGCAAAGACCACAGCCCCTAACTCAAGGTCATGAGTAGTGTAATTCTTCTCGTGAACCTTAAGTTGTCTTGAAGCATAAGCAATGACCTTGTCCCGTTGCATAAGTACACAACCGAGACCAAGGTTTGAAGCATCACAGTAGACAATGAAATCATCACTGCCTTCTGGAAGACTGAGGATAGGGGAGTTGCATAACTTCTGTTTAAGAAGTTGAATTGCATCTTCCTGTTTCTGTCCCCATATAAACGCTTGACTTTTCTGAGTCAAAGTGGTAAGTGGCAAAGCTATCTTAGAGAAGTTTGCAATGAATCTTCTGTAATAGCCTGCCAAACCCAGAAATGAACGAATCTCTGTTGGAGTAGATAGAGTAGTCCAGTTCTTAATCGCCTCAATCTTCGCTGGATCTACATGTATCCCATCTTTGTTGATGACATGTCCTAAGAAGTGAACTTCCTTTAGCCAAAACTCACATTTTGAGAATTTAGCATATAGTCGTTCAGTTCTTAGTAACTCTAAGACTTTCCTCAAATGATCTTCATGTTCTTGTTCTGACTTGGAACAAATCAGTATATCATCAATAAAGACGATAACAAACTGATCCAAGTAAGGCCTACAGACTCGATTCATCAAGTCCATGAACACTGCGGGTGCATTGGTCAGCCCAAATGGCATAACCACAAACTCATAGTGTCCATATCGAGTCCTAAATGCCGTCTTTGGTATATCCTCATCATTTACTCTTAACTGATGATACCCGGATCGCAAATCAATCTTAGAGAAGCAAGTTGCTCCCTGTAATTGATCAAACAGATCATCGATCTGGGCAGAGGATATCTATTCTTGATTGTCAACTTGTTCAGCTCACGATAGTCGATGCACATACGAAATGAACCGTCTTTCTTTTTGACAAAGAGAACCGGAGCTCCCCATGGAGAGAAACTCGGTCTTATGAAACCTTTGTCTAAAAGTTCTTGAAGCTGACTAGACAGTTCTTGCATCTCAGACGGTGCTAATCGATACGGTGACTTCGCCACTGGGTTTGCTCCAGGGACGAGATCAATTCTAAACTCCACTTGTCGGACTGGTGGTAGTCCAGGCAAGTCTTCTGGAAATACGTCTGGATAATCTTTGATAACTGGAACATCTCCAACTGCTTTCTTTCAGGTTTCTTTTCCACTACATGAGCTAGGAAAGCATAATATTTCTTCTTCAAATACTTCCTCGCCTTGATGCACGATACAATCTTCAATCCGCGGCATGGTTTCTCGCCGTAGACTATCATCGTTTCGCCGGACGGTAAGGGGATTCGGATAAGTTTCTCAGAGCATACGATTTCAGCATTGTTTTTGGATAACCAATCCATTCCTACTACAACTTCGAAGCTTCCGAGAGTCATAGGAATGAGATCGATGGAAGAAAAGATGGTCATTTAATCTTAGCTCACAAGCATGGATATGGAATCTACAACTATGTCTTACCATTCGCTACTTCTACAGTATAGGGAGCAGTAAGTGTGGATAGTTGCATATTAAGCAAAGAAGCAGTATGAGCAGAGATAAAGCTTTTATCAGCACCAGTATCGAATATGATAGAAACATAGTGATCATTGATAAGAAATGTACCCGTGATGACTGCCGGCTCTTCACGTGCTTCAGCAGTTCCAATAACAAAAGCACGAGCAGCAGCAGTATTGTTGTTGAGTTTTGGACACTGGTTCTGAAGTGTCCCTCTGCTCCACAATTATAACAGGTCCTTCCACCTGTAGCAGTTAGTGGTAGCAGTTGTTGTAGCAGCAAGATGAGCAGATCGGCATGTAGCCGCCAAGTGTCCCATACGCCCACATTTGAGACACTTTCTGCATGGAATGTTGGGTAGATGATGATACTGGCATTTGGTGCAAAGTGGAAGCGGGCCAGTGTAAGGCTTTCTGACATTAGCAGGTTGTGGCATAGCAGTAAGGGTGTAGCATGAGTAGGTGCAGCCGCAGTCAACGCTGCAAAGTTCTTGATTGTCTTTTGCTTCTTCTTCTTGGGATGGTGCTGTTCAGGCTTCTTGCCTTCTTCAATCTGTGCTCTCTTGAATCCCTTTCGGGTGAGCACTCCAGACTTCACATACTCTTCAGTGAGTAGCACCAAGTTGAATTGCTGCTTCCAAAGTAGTAGGGTTATTACCCATGACAGTCCCCTAACAACCAGAGGTAAAGCCTTCAATATATCTCTATCCTGAGGGATAGAGGAGTAACCAAATGGGGTACCAGAATGCACAACTCATGGAACGAGTTGTATACTTTGCGTTCTCTCCACTATCTTGCACCAGATTCCACATCTCCACCTCCAGTTTCTTCAGTTCATGACGTGGACAAAACTTTTCCACAAGTAAGTTCTTGAATCCGTCCCATGGTAAAGCTAGAGCAACTTCACGTCCTCTGGTGTTCTTCTCAGAATTCCACCAGGTGAGTGCGCCTTATGAAAAGCGCTTGAGGCCATCTTGACCTTCAGATTTTCAGGGCATCCAGTGAAGTCGAGAATGTCTTCGATGCTTTCCAGCCATTGCAGTAGGCCGGTAGCTCCTTCAGTACCGGAGTACTTAGGAGGCTTAGCATCGTTGAACTGCTTGAATGTGAAGTTAGCAGTTCCAGTAGTTGTAGCATTTGAGTTATGTGCTGAATCACTAGTACTTCCCCGAAGATTCTGGGTAATATCAGTGACCATACCAGGGATTACTTCCCTCATATGAACAGCAATAGCTCGAGCAATCTTGTTGATTTCATCGTCGTTGCCACTTGTTGAACCCCCTCCGTTAGGATCACGTCGGGGAGGCATTCTACGAATAGAAGCCACAAGCGGGTCAGTAATGAGGAAGGATACAATTGAATTTTCATGATAAGGTCAGTAATATATCCATACTACTAGTATTATCATTCAATTGTAATATGATCCAGTACACGTATAAGTTATCAACTTATTTGCATACTTATCATGTGAATATGTACGATGTTCCATGATCTCTCCACCAAACTACACACTGACACTTTCCCGATATACCGAAAATAGCTTATATATAGGGCTCACTCTCGCTGCCCACCACCGTTTCGATATACCACGATCATGCCCTTGCTAGCATTTGGCAACACGTTTGTACTGATTTCCAAGTGTGTTCCATTGATTAAGAATCCCATGATCTTTGATCAACTTGAACTATGATTGATTCCATGATTGAACTATGATTATGTTATGCGTGCACCTACTAACAGTTGTTAACATGTAGAACTAGATCATACGTGTGTTCTACACTTTCCTGTTAACTTATGTCAGTAAGTACTAATGATGTAATCACTTAAGAATTTCACTTAAGGTTTACATTGAAAATGTTCACAACTTGATTGATTCACCATAATGTTTGGTTCATCCAAGTTTGAATTGCACTATGATTTGATTCACCAATGATTGTTTCCCAAATGTTTGTATTCCATGTGTTTGACTAATGATCCATGTTTCCAGTTGATCCCGAATCCTCACTCCAAATACAAACGCCGGATTCCCCCTAACATACTGAAATAAGCTTATATATAGGGTAAGCTCTCACCGACCCACCACTTACCTCAACACGTCAGCGTTAATCCGTCGTCTATATTTGGGGCTAAGATTCCAACTGTTGATTGATTATGATTGTTTCATGATTGCCTCTTGTTCTGTGACTATGATAATGATTATGTAAACCATGGTTCTTAATTTACTCGAAATTAAAACCTTAGGTTTTAGCATGTGTGTCCTAGGTTAATTAACCTAGGTTCTCAATACCTACAGTATCGAGTATAATGATCTCTTGTGAGAACTTCAACTAAAGAATACTGTTACACAGATTCTAAGTTATAAAGTTCCTATGATAATGAACACCTGATAATGATAACAATGATAACAATGACAAGGATTCCAACTCAAGATTCTAAATTAATAGTTCTTGACCTTTGAATTCCTATAATGAGCATGACAAGGATTTCAAATCAAGACTCTAAATTAATAGATCTTGACATTTGAATTCCTATAATGAATATGACAAGGATTTCAAATCAAGCCTCTAAATTAATAGATCTTGACATTTGAATTCCTATAATGAATATGACAAGGATTTCAAATCAAGCCTCTAAATTAATAGATCTTGACATTTGAATTCCTATAATGAATATGACAAGGACTTTAGATCAAAGATATCAATCTTTGTCTAAATCCTATAATGAATATGACAAGAAATTCATATCAAAGATACTGAAAATACAGATCTTTGCCTCCGAATTTCTATAATGATCTCTGTGTGAGAATTTCAGATCAAGGATACTAAGAATACAGATCCTTGCCTCTGAAATCCTTAAATGCAAATGTGTGAGAATTTATTCCGGTTTCTAAAATTATAGAATTCCGGTTCAAATTCTTTGACTCGATATCTTAATCTTAGAAAAATGTCCCTAAGATCTTTCAAGCTTATTATAGACTTAATGCTCACTTAAATTACTTAGATCCTAAGTATCCTCAAGCCTATAGCACTTAGTCCTATTGGGTAGCTTAGGTTATAGTCTAGGTCATTAAACATTGGGTTTTTCCTAGTTCTCTACAACCTTGGCTCTGATACCAACCTGTCACACCCCTGCGCCGCGTGCGGAATCCACGGCGCGGTGACGTATGAACAGTTGAATCATGCACAAGTATTGAATAAGAACAACCACAATGGATTACTACATTTCATAATGTTTAGACAGTTGATTAGTTACAGACAATCTATCTACCAAAAGTAAGACAACTACAGACCCAAAATATAGTTTACAAAATAAGACTTCAAACAAGACAAGTAAACAATTAGGATTTAGTGTGTTTCTAATCCATCCTAGCATGTTTCTTCATCTTGTTCTATCTTAGTATGGTCTCCTTAGTTGTCTCTGAGAATGTCTTAAACCTGATTACCTGAAACACGTGAAAAGTAACTGTCAACTACAGACGTAGTTGGTGAGAACAATAGGTTTAAGCATTTGTAAACATGAGTATATGATATGAGGCATAGGTAAGTTAAAGCATCATAAGATTCACACGGATGAGCTGCAACCCAAACTAACATCAAGTAAGAAAATGAGTGTAAACAGTCCAATCACTGTTCGCACGAAAGCCAACATATAATATCAAGTCCCAAAACACGTTTGGAGTTAGATAATACATCAGCAGTTTTGATAACCATATGACACCAGACCTGCAGTTGGCTTTTAAAAGCAAATTTAAAAGCCAACTCCATCCTGGATAAGAAAACAATGACACCAGACCTACAGTTAGCTTTTAAAACAAATTTAAAAGCTAACTCCATCCTAGATAAGAAACAATGTGTCCGCTTTCCCTTGTTGTGATCACCCAGTACTAACGCTAATGAATGTGATACTTGATGCTTTTACAAGTTTGTTTACAACAATAGACACCATGTTTCTGAATCTTACTTTAACCGGATGTGTTAATGCCTTATTTGATAACATGAATTGAAAAGCCTGGATTTAATTCCACGAATTAAATCCTTTGTTTTGAATACCATGAAATGAACCACTTGATTTGAATACCATGATGTGAACAACTTGATTTGAATACCATGTTTTGAACAACTTGATTTGAATACCATGATTTGAACCACTGGATTTGTATACCATGTTGTGATGACCTTGTGTAATAACAAGGTTTATAACAAAAGAGTTTGTAAAATCCTTTATCTAAAAGTGTTTATCCTTCATAAATACATTTGAGTAAATCAATTACAAAACAGTTCAAAGATCCCTTATAAAACCTTTTTAATGAAAAGAGTTTAGTAATTGACAAGTAAATTAAAACAGTTGACAATTTTCTTAAACAATTGATGAATCCCTTGGATTCGTAAGATGAACCTGTAATGTTTATGAAATACACATAACTTGTGTAATGAAACAAGATTGAAATAGCGGTTTTGATCACGTGTTCCACCCCAAAACAGTTATAAAACAGTAAAAGAGGGGCTAGAGTTCTCACCTGTCTGCAGTAGACTCTGAACTAAACAGTTAGCAAGTAGCAAACAAGACTTCTAATTGTTTCCTATAACATTGTAATCATACATAAGATATAGGATTTATAATTGTATAAAATTTGATTCATTAATTGACTTGTGTTCTCAAGATTATGATTGTTGTGAAAACTTGAAAGTTATGAATTGAATCACTTGATTGATCATGGGTCCAAGAAACGAATGTGAAATGATTCCTTGTGCATAAATCTTATGCATAAAATGATAATTGTTCTAGGATTTGATAACCGTTGATTAATATGACTTATGAAAAGATGTTCAATTGATTTCAAGTCTTGTGATTGTGAATTGATCTTCGTAATTATTGTTAAGTTACAAACTTAACCAATTCATGATAAATTCACAATTGTCATAATCGAAGGCTTCACATTGGGCCTTAAGCCCATAATTATAATACTAGGCTTAAATGGAGGTCCATGGGCCTTTTATGATAATAAGGGTCAATTGAATATGATATTGGGCCATGTAGGTTTCCAAACGATATTAGGCCGACTAAAGATTAAAACGAGTCTATATAATCGATTGGGCTTAGTTTAAGTATATGGGCCAAGTTGCTATTGGAGTTGGGCCGTATAACATTGATTTGGGCCTAGCAAAGTGAAGGACTTGGATGTTAAGCCTCGGCCCATCTCCTTGGCAGCGAACCCTTCAATTTAATGGACCAAGGTTCGGCTCTATCAGTCAAGCCTGCAAGGTTCGGCCTTAGTTCTGTGTTTAAGATGGTTCGCTGCAATGGCAAGAGGCTCGGCTGACTGAATGGTTCGGCAAATGCATAAATGTTTCACTAGGGTTCGTCCACCGGAGGTTTGTCAGCATGCCATAGGGTTCGCTGCTTGTGACTAAGAGTTCGTTGACCGCAATCATCAAAAAGGGTTCGGCTACATCCCTATGGTTCGTGTCTGCAATAAAGTTCGTGGGACGCATGAAGGTTCGGGCAACTAGGGTTCGCTATGCATGACATAGTTCGCCACAGGTTCGTGAAGATCCCAGGGTTCGGCTGATAACTCCAACAACCAGGAAGGGTTCGGGGTCAAGAGGGTTCGCAGGTGTATTGAACAAGCTTCGGCTGCTGGTACAACAAACCAGTAAGGTTCGTGAGATCTCCCACAGGGTTCGCCCGTCGAACCTGTAACCAGTCTCCATTCTTTCAAGCGTGATCCTTCGATCTATCCACATGTAGGCCATGATAACTTGCAGATCTCATCACAAAATGGTGTAAATACAATCGATTGTTTTTAGAACCGGCTAGAACTAAATTTTTAAACAACACACATAGAAAACCCTAATCTCGTGATAATTCTAGCAGCCATACCTCGTTTTTGGCTGGATGAATCCACGAAATTCTTGTACTTTCGTGTAGAGGATGTCGAGGGCTTCGCGTGGACACCAAGAACAGCAAAATCCGTTGAGAAACGAAGAAGATACGAACGTTTAAAGTTGGGATTTTTAGAGAGAGGATAGGTTCGCGAGTTTGAGAGAGAAAAGGGGTTGTTGGCTGAATTAAATGAAGGAAATGGCCTTCTTTAGGGCTTTTATAGCCCGGGTAGTGTTCGGGTTCGTTTCGGTCGCTCGGTTCGCGTTTCCGAAACGTAACGCGTATTTTACGCGGTTTTAAACAAAAAGAGTTGTTAAACTCATCAAAATGATGAGTTTCAAAATTGTAAAATTATAAAATAATCAATTTAATTATTTTTACTCTTCGTGTGTTGTCGGATCGTTAAACATTCACAATTACGTGTATACCCGCAATCGCGTACGTTTTCCGATCGTATTAAAAATTTAAAGATGTTTAATCATAATTATAAGTTCAACATTCGTATCATTATGGATCGTCACCCATAACTATACTCAGTCTCGCTTACGTATTACGATTCTTGTTGAATTAACTGTCATAATATTCGTCTTGACACTACGCACCAACACTATCCTGTTACACCGAACGCAGTATATATATAGGGCTCACTCTCGCTGCCCACCACTGTTTCGATATAACACGATACTGTTCTTGCCTAGTGAACTCGACTGTAAATAAATTATACATACTTGTTAAATGATAAAGATTCTAACACACAAGCACATAATGACACATGATTCACATTGACTGACTGAACTTGGATACACACTGTTCTAACACTGTTCACTACTACATGACTAAATGTACAAATGTTACAAGTTGTAGCAACAGTAAGATGAGTAGCTCGACATGTAGCTGCCAAGTGTCCCATCCGTCCACACTTGAGACATTTTCTGCATGGGGTCGTGGGTAGGTGATGGTATTAACATTTGGTGCAAAGTGGAAACAGACCAGCATAGGGTTTTCTGGTCGTTGCAGGTTATGGAATAGCAGTAATGGGAGTGGCTTGAGTAGGTGCAGCTACAGTCATGGCTGCAAAATTCTTGATTGTCTTTTGTTTCTGCTTTTTCTTTTTGGGTTGGTGCTGTTCAGGCTTCTTGCCTTCTTCAATCTGTGCTCTCTTGTACCCCTTTCGAGTGAGCACACCAGCCTTAACATATTCTTCAGTAAGAGTGGCACCAAGCTGAATTGCCGCTTCCAGTGTAGTGGGGCTACTCCCCATAACAGTTCCCCTGATGACTAGGGGTAATCCTTCAATGTACTTCTCTATCCTGAGGGATAGAGAAGTAACCAGATGTGGCACTAGAATGCACAACTCATGGAAACGAGTTATATATTTGGCGCTTTCGCCACTGTCTTGGACTAAGTTCCACATTTCCACCTCGAGTTTCTTCAGTTCATGGTGTGGACAAAACTGTTCCACCAATACCTTCTTGAAATCCTCCCATGGTAAGGCCAAAGCAACTTCTCGTCCTCTAGTGTTCTTCTCAGAATTCTACCAGGTGAGTGTGCCCTTATGAAAAGCGCTTGAAGCCATCTTGACCTTCAGGTTTTCTGGACATCCGGTGAAGTCTAGGATGTCCTCAATGCTTTCCAGCCATTGCAGTAGACTGGTAGCTCCCTCAGTACCAGAGTACTTAGGAGGCTTAGCATCATTGAACTGCTTAAAAGTGAAAGTAGCAGTTCCGGCGTTGTTGGCATTTGAATTGTGTGCTGAATCACTGGTACTTCCCCGAAGGTTCTGGGTGATATCAGTGACCATACTCGGAATAACATCCTTCATATGTACAGCGATGGCCCGGGAAATTTTGTTGATCTCATCATCGTTGCCAGTTGTTGAACCCCCTCCGTTGGGATCACGTCGAGGAGGCATTCTACGAATAGAAGCCACAAGTGGTTCAGTAATGAGATAGAATACAATTGAATTTACATGATAAAGTTAGTAATATCTCCATACTACTAATATTATCATTCAATTGTAATATGAGCTAATACACGTATAAGCAATTAACTTATTAGCATACTTCTCATGTGAATATGTACGATGTCTCATGATTTCATTCCACCAAACCTACACACTGACACTTTCCCAATATACCAAAGATAGCTTATATATAGGGCATACAAAAGGGTCAAGCAAACTGCCAGCCCAGTCGCCAGCCCACCACCGCTTCGATATACAACGATCATGCCCTTGCTATCATTTGGCAATACGATTGTATTGATTTACAAGTATGTTCCATTGATTAAACATCCCATGATCTTTGATCAATTGAACTATGATTGAATCTATGATTGAATTATGGTTGGATTATGTGTGCACTTACTAACAGTTGTTAACATGTAGAACTAAATCATCTGTGTGCTCTACATTTTTCTTGTTAACCTATGTTAGTAAGTACTAAACATGTAATCACTTAAGAATTTCACTTAAAGTTTACATTTAAAGGATGTTCACAACTTGATTGATTCACACACAATGGTTGTCTCATCCATGGTTGATTAGCACAATGATCGTTTCACACTATGGTTGTATCTCAAATGATTGTATCTCATATGTTTGACTAATGTTCAATGACTCCAGTTGCTCCTGAATCTTCACTTCAAATACGAATGCCGAATTCCCCCTGTTATACTGAAGATAACTTATATATAGGGCTTACGTAGGGTCAAGCAAACTGCCTGCCCAGCCGACATCCCACCACCACTTCAGTATGCCAGAGTTTGGCCGCCATTTGTATTTGAAGCTAGGATTCCAACTCTTGATTGATTATGATTGATTCATGATTGTTTCTTGAACTATGAATATGATTATGATTGTCAAAACTGAGATTCTTGATTTACTGAAAATCAGGACCTTAGGTTTTAATATATGTGTCCTAGGTTAATTAACCTAGGTTCTCAGTACTTACAGTATTGAGTATAATAATCTCCTTGTGTGAACTTCAACTAAAGAATGCTGTTACACAGATTCTAAGTTACGAAGTCCTAATGATAATGAATACGTGATAATGATAACATGATGAGAATTTCAGATCAAAGATACTAAGAATATAGATCTTTGCCTCTGAAACTCTTAATGAACTCTGATTAAGAATTTCAGATCAAGGATACTAAGAATACAGATCATTGCCTCTGAAATCCTGGAATGAACTATGATTAAGAATTTCAGATCAAGGATACTAAGAATACATATCCTTGCCTCTGAAATCCTTTAATGAATATGTGTTGAGGAATTTAGTTCGGTTTTTAAAGTTATAGAATTCCGATTCAAATTCCTTGACTCGATATCTAATCTTAGAAAGCATCCCTAAGATCTTTCAAGCTTGATGTAGACTTAATGCTTACTTAAGTTTACTTAGATCCTAAGTATCCTCAAGCCTATAGCACTTAGTCCTATTGGGTAGCTTAGGTTATAGTGTAGGTCGTTAATTATTGGGTTTTTCCTAGTTCTCTACAACCTTGGCTCTGATACCAACCTGTCACACCCCCTGCGCCGCGTGCGGAATCCACGGCGCGGTGACGATCGATGGTTGAATCATGCACAAGTATTGAATAAGAACAACCACAATGCATTCCTAGATTTCATAGAGATTAGACCATTGTTTAGTTACATGCAATTTATCTATCTAACAAAAGAATGACAACTACAGACCTAAAATATAGTTTACAAAATAAGACTTCAAACAAGAGAATTAAACAATCAGGATTTTAATGTGTTTCTAAATCCATCCTAGCATGTTTCTTCATCTTGTTTTATCTTAAAATGGTCCCCTTAGTTGTCCTTGAGAATGATCTAAACCTGATTACCTGAAACACGTGAAAAGTAACTGTCAACCACAGAAGTAGTTGGTGAGAACAATAGGTTTAACAGTTGTAAACATAAATCTGCATTGTAAGGCATATGTAATGAACAATGAATGAAAATACATGGATGGTTGCAACCCAAACTAACATCAAGTCTGTAAAATGTGTGCAAACAGTCAAAAGACTATTTACTAGAAAAGCCAACATATAATCAAGTCCCAAACTACGTTTGGAGTCAGAAAATGTATCAGCAACTTTGATATAACCATAATGTAACCAACTCTGCAGTTAGCTTTTAAAACAAATTTAAAAGCTAACTCCATTTTTGGTCTGTCCAAATGTGTCCGCTTTCCCTTGTTGTGATCACCCAGTACTAACGCTAAATGAATATGTAACTTGATTTATGTATAAGTTTGTTCACAACGATGAACACCATGTTTTTGAGTACTATGACTTGAAACCATTGATTGAAATGCCTAATTAGTTGATTATCATGATTTGAAAACCTTGCTTGAATACCATGAATTGAAAACCTTGCTTGAATACCATGAATTGTAATCCTTTGGTTGAATACCGAGAATGGAGTCCTTGTGTAATAACAAGGTTTAAAAATATCATTTTATTGAGAACGCAAGATTTTAGTAAAAGAGTTTATAAAACTTATTCCTTAAAAGTATTTATCATTTATTAAAACCATTTATGTAAAATTGGTGTAAAACAGTTAGTGAACCTTTTATAAAACATTTTAGTAGAACTTGTTTAACGGTTGATAAAACCATTATAAACAGTTGATAATTCCTTTGAAAATAGTTGAGAAATCCCTTGGATTTCTAAAGTGAACTCGTAACAGTTGGACAGTAGCATAAATCCTGTATATGAAATATGATTTGCATAAAGAGAGTTTGATCACCTGTTCCACCCCAAAACAGTTGAAAAACAGTTAAAGAGGGGCTAATGTTCTCACATGTCTGCAGTAGACTCTGAACTATAACAAGTAGCAACTAGCAAGCAAGACTTCTAACTGGTTCCTATATCATTGTAATCATACATAGAGTATAAGATTTATGATTGTATAAACTTTGATTTATCGGTTAACTTGTGTTATCATGATCTTGATTAACTCTTGAATAACTTGTTCTCATGATTAAGAATGTTGTGTGAATTTGAAGATCATGATTGAGTCACTTGATTGATAATTGATTCATGAAAAAGAGTGTGTCATGTTCTTTTATGCACAACTTGTATGCATAAAATTAACACGTGTTTATGATTATGATAACTCTTGTTTAATATGAGATTTAAAGAGAAATTAAGATGTTTCCAAGCCTTTGAGTTTATGACTTGATCATATAATTGGGTTAACTTACACTTAAACCAATCATGATCATTTCATAATTAATGAATGAAAAGGCCAAGATTGGGCCGAGATATAATCCCATGGGCCAATCTCTTCCTATTGGGCCTAAGCATTGGTTATTGGGCCCTTGGGCCATGTGTAGGATGCATATGGTCGATTGGGCCATATTGGGCTGATTGTAACTCAACTGAGCCGATCATTAGTGTAGATCAATGGGCCGAATTCTAAGTTTCGAATCGATTGATGTGGGTGTGGGCCGGGCCAGCCCATGGACCGAATGAAATCAAATTGGATTGCATAAGACTAGTGGGCCAAGAGTCCTATTGGGCTTGATCGAATCATGTGGGCCGAATGGGGTGTTAGCTTCCCAATTCCAGCGAATCTATTAAAGGGTTCGGCCAAGAATTCTCACAATCGTTCGGCTCTAAGGGTTTGCATGCAAGGTTCGCCGGGGTTATGCATTAAGGTTCGGTGGATGCTAGGTTCGTGGGTGATGGCTCAGACCAAGGCTCGTATGAAGGAAAATAGTTCGGCTGCAACGCAAAGGTTCGCCTGCATGGGATGGTTCGTCCCCACGCAAGGGTTCGGCAGCTCTCGATGTTCGCTGATCGTGAGAAGGTTCGGCTTGAGCAGTAGGTTCGCTACCTAGGGTTCGCGAGTCAAGCATGGTTCGACTAATGTGTTGATGGGCACATGTTCGTTTGCATGGAAGGGTTCGTCGGGCTAATGATGCTGTGCATGGTTCAGCACTATGAACGACAGGGTTCGGTGGGAAGCATGTAGGTTCGTCTGTGATGATCATTGGCCCAATGGTTCGCCTGGAATGCCTTGATCGAGGGGAAGTTCGGCCGTGGTGCAGCACAAGGTTCGGCCACCTTGCATTCCAGCAAGAAGGTTCGGCCAGTAAGCAGCCACGAACCCTGTGTGTTTCCATCAAACCCTCAGCTCCAACCCTCGATCTAGTTGTCCCCATGATGTGTATAGGCATGGACCGGTATTCGGTGATGTAGGGAAGATGTATGTCGAGTTTTTTTACACCGGTTACACGCATGGGATTGAACAAACATAGAAAACCCTAAAATTCGAACTTTTCAAGCTCAAATACCTCGAGATTCCGTGGATAAAAATTCAGATCTGTGGTACTCCCTTGTAGAGGATGTTGAGAGCTACGCGTGGACACCAAGAACACCCAATTCCGTCAAGAAACGAGCAAGTTACGTGCGTTTAAAGCTTGGCTTTCTAGAGAGAGTGGGTTCACGAAAATTGTAGAGAGAGAGAGAGAGTTGTGGCTGAAATAAATGAGGAGGTTGAAGGGAATTAAGGGCTTTTATGCCCCGGTTGATTACCCGCGTGTTTGGTCTCGCTCGGTGTCGGTTTCGCGTATTTTTACGTACGCGTTGTCACGATTACAAAAATAATATTTTGAATTATTTTTGATGAGTTTCAAAATTGTAAAATGTAAAATAAATTATTTTACTTATTTTCACTTGTTCGTTCGAAAAACCGACCGTTAAACGAATACAATTACGTGTATACCCGCAATCGCGTACGTTTTTCGATCGTATTATTTATTGCCGTTTACTAGTAATTATAAGTTCAACATTCGTATCATTATGGATAGTCACCCATAACTATACTCAGTCTTGCTTACGCATTACGATTTTGTTTGATTAATTGATTGTCATACTATTCGTCATAACACTACGCACTAACACTATCCCATTACACTGAACGCAGTATATGTATAGGGCATACCCCAGAGTCCAGCTACCTGCCTTATCTGACGCCATCCCACCACTGTTTCGATATAATACGATACTGTTCTTGCCTAGCGTAATCGACTGTAAATAAATAATATATACTTGTTCCTAATTAAAGAATTCCTACAACACACAAACACAAATATGAACACTTGAATCACATTGACATACTGAATGTAAATACACATTGTACTATTCCTGTTTATGACTAACATGACTACATGCACAGATGTTACAATAACTTATTCATTTGTCCGCCAAATTTGACGTTCTAGAAGTCAAAACGATCGTGGGAACGAGAGGAACACAGTAGTACAAACGATCGGAGCTGAAACGAGCTGAGTTGGTTGCAGTTTTAGAGAGAAGATTCGGGTTTTGAGGGTTTTCTCTAATTCCAAAGAGGTAAACTTCTAAACCAATTTAAGCAATTGAAATGGCTAGGGAATGCACATAGAACTACTTAGGAACTCTAGGGTTGTGTTGGATTGGGCTTTGGATGACAAAATAGGGTATTTTAGGAAACCGGCAATTTATGAAGTCTGGGAAACGGGAAGGTTGAAGATGAAACAATTCGAGAACCCTTCTTGTTTTTAAACATTGAAGTCGAGAAACTCCTTAGCAATTCGAGAATCCTTTCTTTAAAACCCTTAAATTCGAGAACCTCATAACTGGAAAGCCAAAAAAAATTCGACAACCATGTAGAATTCTCTAGATCTCTCACTGGAATTCTATTAACAATTAAATCTATGCGGAATCTAGATAAACTGTATGTGAATCAAAGACAATACAATTATTCTTATAAGCATTCTCTTCATTAATATTGAAATCGATTACAAGAGTACACATCAAGAGCACACAGTTCTATAACAATCACACAAATCTGAGAAATACAGGTTCTGTCACTTACCCACAAAATCAGAAAACCTGCAAATATATACAAAGTCAGCCGAACCTATACGAAACATTAGGTTCGCCAGACGAACCAATAGGTTCCCTGGACGAACCTTTACAATAATAAGACCATAGGTTCGCCGAACCTAACATACACATGCCTAGTGTCACACCCCCAATTTCCAACTAACGGAATCACACCGTTTGGGAACGTGACAAACCAGGATCTCAGATCATTAGACATAACGAAGACCTCTATATGAATTTCAAAACATACTTTGGTCTAAAAACATAATATCAAAGTTTTCAAAGTTTGCGGAAGCGTTTAAAATAATAACAAGTGTAAAAGTTTAATTACAAATTCAAAAATCCCAAATGTGTAACTTAAACAGTATAAATGTAAAACATGCATGCGACTCTATCTCCTAGTCCATGCCAGCTTTATTGCGCACCTTAGCGTCCTGAGAAAACATGAAAATCAAGTCAACACAAAGGTTGGTGCATAACACAGGTTTTAAGTATTCACAATGTTCAAAACAACAGTTTGAATATCAAGTTTGTAGATAACATAATCACACATGCACAGTCATGATAGCTAGTCATTTATACTATTTACATAAGTGGTCGACACCGAAGCTGACGATTGCCATGCTATAGCATGTTTTTGCCTTGCCACTATTGTCTAGCACAACAATAGTAATGTGTGTTTGGTCAGTCAAACACCTGCATAGATCCCATCTACCAAGTGAGGTTTGTCAAACCTAATAGATCTATTTCCAACTACCACGCTTGGCGCTACGGCAAACTAAACGGTTCGAAGTGTGTAAGGACTTTTAAATGCTATGTTGTCACATAATGTAAACAGCTAACTCATGCAAGTGATATGTATCTAAAATGTTTGTTTGCACATGTTTTCTCCCCCAAAACAGTTAAAATAAGAAAGGGGCCGTGTACGCACCTTTGATAGTTGCAGAATGATCAAACGCACTTAAACTCGTGTAGACAGTCCTCTTACGAAGAACCTGTGTTGTAACAATAACCTAGTGTTATTCGTATTGTCGTTTTGTGCTTGAAATTACATACGTGTCAACATACGTATGTTAGAGTGTTAGGAATATGCATACGGGTGCACGCGTGCTTTTGAAATCGTTTAAATAAAATCCTATACGATTTTATTTAAGTAAACGTAATTATACACGATTTCGTTTTCGGATTAAAATATGAATATTATTATTCTAATTAGTTCGGAATTGAACTCTGGTTCTAACGAAATTCGAATGGGTTAAATCGGAGTTCGTATGCGGGAGTTATAGCAAAAATACCAAAAATGGTGTTTTTAAACAAAAACGGTCGAAGCAAGCCTCGAACCCGCGACCTCCCACTCAACACACACATCGCTTACCAGTCTCACCCACTAGGGTATCGCAATCTACTTCTCAAATCAATTCTTTTAAACATCGGATAGCCGGTTCCCCTTTGTCTTCCTATAGCCGAAGCAACCCAGTCCCAATTGACCCACAATTCACGCTCGATCGAATTCCAAACCTTAGGGGTTTTGTTCTACACATTCAGAAGACTCCTTAGATGTTTTTAATTGATCCATCTCGATCAAAATCCTCTGATTTTATAACTCGAATCGAATTCAACGCTAAATCCAAATCCTCAATTTAAATTAGTTAAATTCGATAATGTCAGCCTGAAAATTCATAGGTTTCCTGTTACATGGGCTATTTCGAAACTACCTGTGTTGCTTAATTTGATTATTAACTTCAATTAATCCTGAAATCCCTAATTCGTTCTTATAACAAGCCCTAGAAACTAGAATTCAACCAATTCGATGTTACTCACTAAAATTGATACATGGGTTAGCTTAATCGAACCCTTCTGAAACTATACGTGTACATTAATTTGATTTTAATACTCATTAAGATGAAAACCCCCAAACCCGTTTATGCTTAGAACCCTAATTATTGAATCCATACCACTCGTTGTTAAATCACGAAATTTATAGATGGTATTGTTTAGTCGTCATCTTATGAAACTACCCATATGATTTAATTTGAATATCAAACTCGTTTGGGTTGAAATCCCCAATTCGGTTCCTCTAAGAACCCTAGAACCTCAAACACTATCAATTCTAGATTTTTCAATGAGTTTGTGTTATGGGTATTCTTAGTCGGTATGATTAGAAGGTGTAGGAACGAATTTTTACCTTAATTGATGTAGAATTGATATAGTTCGACTATGGGCTTGATGTTCGGCCCCCCTTCCAATCGACTTCACTTTCTGCTGCGTCTTGAATCGAATTGCTTAGTTTCACAGGTTCTAAAAGTGCCGAATAGGGTCTCTGTAAGTTCAATTGTGAGGAATGAAATCGAATTGTATGGTTTTGATGCAACCATGTGACGGTTACGACTTTTGGGTGTGATTTGAGTTTAATTCGACCCTTTCAAAAGTTGTAACAGATGATTAACGGCTAATCATTATCACAATGAGTTATATGAACATTTAATTCGATGATTAACAGCCTATTGATGCACACTTCGAATTCCCCCAACCTTCTTGGCCGAATTTTGACTTTTCTAGTCAAAATTGGGTAATTAGTCTAATCATCAATCAATTTCTTATAATCTAAGTGTATTATACTCTATTTTGTTCAAGCTTAAACCTTCTAATTTGATTTTTTGACTCATCATGATCATTTCTTCAAATTCTTGTTAAAAAGTTAATCCGATAATATCAAATTGTCACCAATTGAACCAATTGAACTATTATTGGCCTTGATTAATCCAATTGGACCTCCTAAATACCATTGGGCCTACCTTGGGCTCATTGGGCCTACCTTGGCCTTACTGGGCCTTCCTTGGCCTTACTGGGCCTTCCTTGGCCTTACTGGGCCTTACATGTCTTGTTGGGCCTGTGATCTAACCATTTTCAGTTAACAAGGTTAATCCGAAAAGTCGGATTGTCACATCATCCCCTTGTTGAAGGAATTTTCGTCCCGAAAATTAGTAAATGTTAGGAGTAGTTAGGAAACTACTTACGAGTTTAAATCGTACGTGATAGTGTTATTTGATCATTCCGTGTACTTGTGTCTCACACACAAAATCTAATGCTTGCAACATCACAACTAAATGTGATCGTTCAATGTGACTGTTCGTGTGTATACTAGTTAGTTCACCTAACTGTGACTGTTTGTATTTGATCATACTGTGTTGTGTAACCTCACACATAGTGAGTGTCTGTAATGTTTGTACTATGCAACCCCGCACATAGTAAAATGTGTGTAACTAATCATGCATGTACTACCATAACATGTAACATATGAAATGTAGCACATAAAATGTATAAAATGTAATGTAGCACAAATGTTTGTAAACAAAACCAATTGAATAAAGTGTTTGTGCTTACAGTCTAAAATTTGCAGTGTTGATGTGTGAAGCATCACGTCATCCCCTTGTTGAAGGAAATTTCGTCCCGAAATTTAACGTGCGCTCTCAGTGTTAGCAGTAGCTGTTTTGAACAGATGAGGATACTTCTTCATCATTTGGTCTTCCCGTTCCCATGTGAATTCCGGACCACGTCTTGAATTCCATCGAACTTTGACTATCGGAATCTTGCTTTGCTTAAGTTGTTTGACCTTTCGGTCCATGATTTCTGCTGGTTCTTCAATGAATCGTAACTGTTCATCCACATGTATTTCCTCCAACGGTACAATCAGTGTCTCGTCAGAAAGACATTTCTTTAAGTTCGATACGTGAAAAACATCATGAACTCCACTGAGTTCATCCGGTAGTTTGAGTTGATACGCAACCGGACCAATCCTTTTCAGGATCTCAAAAGGTCCTACATAACGTGGACTAAGCTTCCCGCGCTTGCCAAATTGTATCACACCTTTCCAAGGTGATACCTTTAGAAGGACTCGGTCTCCTACTTGAAATTCCAACGGTTTACGACGTTTGTCAGCATAACTCTTCTGTCGATCCCGGGCCGCTGCCATACGGTTCCGGATTTGAACTATCTTCTCTGTCATCTCGTGTACTAGTTCAGGACCTGTTATCTGACTGTCACCAATTTCAGCCCAGCAAACTGGTGAACGACATTTGCGACCATACAAAGCTTCAAACGGTGCTGCTTGAATACTTGTATGATAACTATTATTGTAAGAGAATTCCACTAACGGTAAGTGATTTTCCCAACTGTCACCAAAGTCAATTACACAAGCTCGTAACATATCCTCGAGCGTTTGAATTGTACGTTCACTTTGACCGTCGGTCTGTGGATGATAGGCGGTACTCATATCCAAGCGAGTCCCCAATGACTTATGAAGTGATTTCCAAAAGTTGGAAGTAAATCGGGCATCCCGATCTGATATGATAGAGATTGGCACGCCATGCCGTGCTACCACTTCCTTGATATAAATGCGAGTCAGTTTCTCCATCTTATCAGTTTCCTTGATTGTTAAGAAATGTGCAGATTTCGTTAATCGATCAACAATTACCCATATCGTATCACAACCACTCGGTGTACGGGGTAACTTAGTAATGAAGTCCATCGAAATCTGTTCCCATTTCCACATCGGTATCTCTGGTTGTTGCAGTAAACCAGATGGCTTCTGGTATTCAACTTTGACTTTTGAACAAGTCAAACATTTGCTAATGTACTTAGCAATGTCAGCTTTCATGTGAGGCCACCAATACAGTGCCTTCAAATCATGATACATCTTGTCTGATCCCGGATGGACTGAATACCTGGACTTGTGTGCTTCATCCATCACGAGTTCTCTTAAACCTCCATACAAAGGTATCCAATGTCGATTAATGAAATAACGAATTCCATCAGACTTAACATCCAGTTGTTCTTCCATTCCTCGTAAGGATTCCGATATTAAGTTTTCCTTTTTCAAGGCCTCGATCTGAGCACTGCGTACCTTGTCAGGTAAGTCAGTATGTATCGTCATCATAAGTGCACGAACCCGTCTTGTTGAAGTATCTTTTCTGCTTAAAGCGTCAGCTACCACATTAGCTTTTCCCGGGTGATACTTAATCGCGCATTCATAATCGTTCAACAACTCAACCCATCGTCGTTGTCTCATATTCAGCTCCTTCTGATCAAAGATATGTTGCAAACTCTTATGATCAGTGTAAATAGTACACTTAGTTCCATACAAGTAATGCCTCCAAATCTTCGAAGCAAAAACCACTGCTCCTAACTCCAAGTCATGAGTAGTGTAATTCTTTTCGTGTGGTCGTAGTTGCCTTGAAGCATAAGCAATCACTTTATCACGTTGCATCAACACACATCCCAAACCCTGTGCAGATGCATCACAATACACCACAAAATCTTCTGTTCCTTCCGGTAAGGACAGAATCGGTGCACTACAGAGTTTCTGTTTCAATAACTGGAATGCAGCTTCCTGTTCATCTGTCCAGTTATACTTCGTTCCCTTATGCGTTAGAGCTGTAAGTGGTTGAGCGATCTTTGAGAAACCTTCAATGAATCGTCGATAATAACCCGCCAAACCAAGGAATTGTCGTACCTCGGTAGGGGTTTTTGGTGCTTCCCAATTCTTAATCGCTTCAATCTTTGCTGGATCAACATGTATGCCCTTTTCATTGACTATATGACCCAGAAATTGTACTTCTCGCATCCAGAAATCACATTTCGAGAACTTAGCGTACAATTGTTCCTGTTTCAGTAATTCTAGTAGCAATCGAAGATGTTCAGCGTGCTCCTCCTCAGTCTGAGAATAGATAAGAATGTCATCAATGAAAACAATGACAAACTTATCAAGATAAGGTTTACAAACGCGATTCATGAGATCCATGAATACAGCTGGAGCATTTGTCAACCCAAATGGCATGACCAAAAACTCATAATGGCCATAGCGTGTCCTGAATGCTGTCTTCGGGATATCCTCCTCCTGGACTCTTAGTTGATGATAACCAGACCTGAGATCAATCTTCGAGTAGTAACTCGAACCTTGCAACTGATCAAACAAATCGTCAATTCTGGGTAACGGATACCGGTTCTTGATAGTAACCTTGTTCAATTCCCGGTAATCGATACACATACGGAAAGTCCCGTCCTTCTTCTTAACAAACAAAACTGGAGCACCCCACGGTGAAAAACTAGGTCGTATGAAACCCTTATCCAACAACTCTTGCAGTTGTGTAGATAACTCTTGCATCTCAGACGGTGCAAGTCGATAAGGCGCCCTAGCTATCGGTGCTGCATCTGGTGTAAGGTCGATTCGGAATTCCACCTGTCTGATAGGCGGTAATCCCGGCAAGTCTTCTGGAAATACCTCCAGAAATTCACAAACTACTGGTATATCTTCAATCTTCTTTTCAGCTACCGGCTTTTCAGTTATAAGTGCTATAACTGCCATATGACCTTTACGCAGACATTTGTGTGCTTTCATACAAGATATGAGACGCAGTGGCGTACTGATCTTTTCACCTTGCACATACAGTGTCTCTCCATTTGTAAGAGGTATACGAACAATCTTTTCATGGCATACTATTTCAGCCTGGTGTTTGGACAACCAGTCCATGCCAATGACTACATCAAAACTGCCTAAGGCAATAGGCATAAGGTCAATTTCCAATGTTTGACCCATCAAATCAAGGATACATCCTTTAAGGATTTGTTCAACTATAATTAACTTGCCATCAGCTAATTCTACAGTGTATGGACTATCTAAGGCGGTGGGACTAACATTTAGCAACTTAGCAAGTGAACTAGATATAAAACTCCGATCGGCACCAGTGTCAAATAACATAGAGGCATAGTGATTATTTAAGAGGAACGTACCCGTAACAATGTTGGGATCCTCCCGTGCTTGACGTCCCCCAATCACAAATGCCCTGCCCCTAGCACCATTGTTGTTGTTGTTGTTGTTATTATTGTTGTTGTTGGTGCCATTACCGTTACCATTGCCGTTGCCATTGCCATTTGCATTATTATTTTCCCCGCCTTTCTTGAGTTGTGGGCAATCCTTCTTAAAGTGCCCCATCTTGCCACACTCAAAACAACCCTTCTGTGTGTTGTTCTGGTTATTATTCTGTTTGTTGTGGTTGTTTTGTAGCTCCCTGCGACAATCCTTAGCCGCATGTCCAATCTTGCCACACCTTTGGCACCTAGCTCTATCACACTGATTACCTGCATGATGAAACCCACACCTGTTGCACTTGGGGTGTTTACCAATATAACCCCCTGATGATGACGATTGCTGACCACTGTTTGAATTATGGTAAGACTTGTTTGAGTCTTGCTTCCGGTTCTGCTGATACGATTGTTGGTTGTGACCCTTGGAGTTGTTACCTTCCCACTTCCTTTTATGGTCTCCCGCCTTGGTAGCCGATGTTCGTTTAGGCAGAGTCCCCTGTAATACTGCCTGATCAGTAAGCTGATGCGCTAAACGAACAACTTGTTGAATGGTGGTGGGATTTGCAGAAGTAACTAATCCCTGAATCTGAGGCACTAGTCCTCCAATATATCTTTCAATCCACTTGCTGGCTGGAGTAGCCATGTGTGGTAGAAGTCTGGACAATTCATGTGACAGGGTCGTGTACTCTTCGATATTTGACCCCTCCATCTTGAGATGCCAATATTCCTCCTCCAGCTTTTGCATCTCACTGCGAGGACAGTACTCCTCCTGCAGTAAAGTTTTGAAACCGTTCCATGTCAAGGCATTAGCCTCACCCAACCCCAAAGTCTGAACATTTGAGTTCCACCAAGTTAATGCTGGACCCTCCAATGTTCCCGTAGCATACTTCACCTTGTTCTCATTCGGACAATTGCACATCTCAAACACAGATTCAGCCTTCTCAATCCATCGTAGGAGTCCAATGGCTCCTTCTGATCCTTTGAAATTGTGTGGTTTACAGTCTAAGAACATCTTGAACGTGCATACCTGTGGGTTAACCAGTCCCCCTGCCGGACCCTGTGGCCCTGTGGTGTGTGTCTGAGCATATTGTGCGATTGCCTCAGCGACTCTGTTATTGATTAGCTCGTTGAGCTCAGCAACTGTCATGTGAACGTTCTCGTTGGCCATTATCTTCCTAGTTAAAAGAAATGTTAGAGCGTTATCAAAATCCAATGTGACATGTGTAAACGAAACAACAAACACAACATGTAATGTATAAATCAACACAACTGTTGGCAATAAGTAATAGTTTTTCAATAGATAGAAATTTGATTTAAGTACAATACTTTTGAAATCAAACATAAGTTTTCCAAACACCTAGTGTAGGAACACAACCCGTTCCTAATAAGTTTAAACAAAACAAGGAAAATCAATCATCCTCAACAGTAGATTCAGGATCAGAATCAACAACTGGTGCTGGTTCCTCCCCTTCCTCCTCTTCATCCTCTTCCTTATTCTCAGAGGCCACCAAGTCTTCCAAGGCTTCAATTCTGCCTTCCAGAATCTCCGCTCGGTTCTCTGACTCTTCAAGACGACCAATCAAATTAATCATCTCATCCCGCATATCATTGACCAGATGGGCAAGATTATCTTGTCTCTCATTAGCATCCCATAGTTCCCTAACATTATACTCGATCCTGTCATTCGCCCAGTACAAATCCTCAGCGTCAGTCCTTTGCCTCTTAGGCTCAGGAATATCCAATACCGGTGGTGGATGGGTAGAAGGTCCCTCAGCAGGTATCTGCTGAGTGCCCTCCACTGGCTCCTCCTCCGGATCCTCATCCGGGTCCTCATCTGGATCCTCCTCTGGATCCTCCTCGGGGTCCTCGTCTGGATCCTCGTCTGGATCCTCCTCCGGATCCGAATCATCCCTCTCATATGGTGGAGGAGATGGAATAGGTGGTGCTGGTGATGACGGTGGTGCTGGAACTATCGGTTCCTCCTCCTCAGAATCATCAATATAGATGTACGGTACTGATGATGATGCCATGACTGTTACGTAATACCATATGTAAGTGCAGTGCCATGGAATGTGTAAACAAGTCAATTACATAATGTCATATGTAATTTCTATGTAATATGTGTAAGCATATGTGTCTAGTGTTTAATGTCTAACAGTCATAGTCTAAGTCTACAAATGCAAACCTAGTTCGCTATAACCAAATGCTCTGATACCAATCTGTCACACCCCCAATTTCCAACTAACGGAATCACATCGTTTGGGAACGTGACAAACCAGGATCTCAGATCATTAGACATAACGAAGACCTCTATATGAATTTCAAAACATACTTTGGTCTAAAAACATAATATCAAAGTTTTCAAAGTTTGCGGAAGCGTTTAAAATAATAACAAGTGTAAAAGTTTAATTACAAATTCAAAAATCCCAAATGTGTAACTTAAACAGTATAAATGTAAAACATGCATGCGACTCTATCTCCTAGTCCATGCCAGCTTTATTGCGCACCTTAGCGTCCTGAGAAAACATGAAAATCAAGTCAACACAAAGGTTGGTGCATAACACAGGTTTTAAGTATTCACAATGTTCAAAACAACAGTTTGAATATCAAGTTTGTAGATAACATAATCACACATGCACAGTCATGATAGCTAGTCATTTATACTATTTACATAAGTGGTCAACACCGAAGCTGACGATTGCCATGCTATAGCATGTTTTTGCCTTGCCACCATTGTCTAGCACAACAATAGTAATGTGTGTTTGGTCAGTCAAACACCTGCATAGATCCCATCTACCAGGTGAGGTTTGTCAAACCTAATAGATCTATTTCCAACTACCACGCTTTGCGCTACGGCAAACTAAACGGTTCGAAGTGTGTAAGGACTTTTAAATGCTATGTTGTCACATAATGTAAACAGCTAACTCATGCAAGTGATATGTATCTAAAATGTTTGTTTGCACATGTTTTCTCCCCCAAAACAGTTAAAATAAGAAAGGGGCCGTGTACGCACCTTTGATAGTTGCAGAATGATCAAACGCACTTAAACTCGTGTAGACAGTCCTCTTACGAAGAACCTGTGTTGTAACAATAACCTAGTGTTATTCGTATTGTCGTTTTGTGCTTGAAATTACATACGTGTCAACATACGTATGTTAGAGTGTTAGGAATATGCATACGGGTGCACGCGTGCTTTTGAAATCGTTTAATTAAATCCTATACGATTTTATTTAAGTAAACGTAATTATACGCGATTTCGTTTTCGGATTAAAATATGAATATTATTATTCTAATTAGTTCGGAATTGAACTTTGGTTCTAACGAAATTCGAATGGGTTAAATCGGAGTTCGTATGCGGGAGTTATAGCAAAAATACCAAAAATGGTGTTTTTAAACAAAAACGGTCGAAGCAAGCCTCGAACCCACGACGTCCCACTCAACACACACATCGCTTACTAGTCTCACCCGCTAGGGTATCGCAATCTACTTCTCAAATCAATTATTTTAAACATCGGATAGCCGGTTCCCCTTTGTCTTCCTATAGCCGAAGCAACCCAGTCCCAATTGACCCACAATTCACGCTCGATCGAATTCCAAACCTTAGGGGTTTTGTTCTACACATTCAGACGACTCCTTAGATGTTTTTAATTGATCCATCTCGATCAAAATCCTCTGATTTTATAACTCGAATCGAATTCAACCCTAAATCCAAATCCTCAATTTAAATTAGTTAAATTCGATAATGTCAGCCTGAAAATTCATAGGTTTCCTGTTACATGGGCTATTTCGAAACTATCTGTGTTGCTTAATTTGATTATTAACTTCAATTAATCTGAAATCCCTAAATCGTTCTTATAACAAGCCCTAGAAACTAGAATTCAACCAATTCGATGTTACTCACTAAAATTGATACATGGGTTAGCTTAATCGAACCCTTCTGAAACTATACATGTACATTAATTTGATTTTAATACTCATTAAGATGAAAACCCCCAAACCCGTTTATGCTTAGAACCCTAATTATTGAATCCATACCACTCGTTGTTAAATCACGAAATTTATAGATGGTTTTGTTTAGTCGTCATCTTATGAAACTACCCATATGATTTAATTTGAATATCAAACTCGTTTGGGTTGAAATCCCCAATTCGGTTCCTCTAAGAACCCTAGAACCTCAAACACTATCAATTCTAGATATTTCAATGAGTTTGTGTTATGGGTATTCTTAGTCGGTATGATTAGAAGGTGTAGGAACGAATTTTTACCTTAATTGATGTAGAATTGATATAGTTCGACTATGGGCTTGATGTTCGGCCCCCCTTCCAATCGACTTCACTTTCTGCTGCGTCTTGAATCGAATTGCTTAGTTTCACAGGTTCTAAAAGTGCCGAATAGGGTCTCTGTAAGTTCAATTGTGAGGAATGAAATCGAATTGTATGGTTTTGATGCAACCATGTGACGGTTACGACTTTTGGGTGTGATTTGAGTTTAATTCGACCCTTTCAAAAGTTGTAACAGATGATTAACGGCTAATCATTATCACAATGAGTTATATGAACATTTAATTCGATGATTAACAGCCTGTTGATGCACACTTCGAATTCCCCCAACCTTCTTGGCCGAATTTTGACTTTTCTAGTCAAAATTGGGTAATTAGTCTAATCATCAATCAATTTCTTATAATCTAAGTGTATTATACTCTATTTTGTTCAAGCTTAAACCTTCTAATTTGATTTTTGACTCATCATGATCATTTCTTCAAATTCTTGTTAAAAAGTTAATCCGATAATATCAAATTGTCACCAATTGAACCAATTGAACTATTATTGGCCTTGATTAATCCAATTGGACCTCCTAAATACCATTGGGCCTACCTTGGGCTCAGTGGGCCTACCTTGGCCTTACTGGGCCTTCCTTGGCCTTACTGGGCCTTCCTTGGCCTTACTGGGCCTTACATGTCTTGTTGGGCCTGTGATCTAACCATTTTCAGTTAACAAGGTTAATCCGAAAAGTCGGATTGTCACTCCTAGGTTCGTGGGCCACACGAACCTAGCACCAAACCTATATAAACTTAACAAAAACAATTTGAATGCGACCTATTACAAAATGCACTAACAAACTCCCCCTTAATAGTTGCTTCAAATCTTCAAAATCTTGATCTTCATTCTTCAATCCTAGTCCCACTCGATGACTGATCTTTACAAACATTCTTCAATCCCCTTAGTAGTTGCTTCAAATGTACTAACATTATCTTTAATCACATATCTTGGAATCTTTGATAATCTTTGATAATCTTTCAGCTGTAATTCTTTCATCTCTTTCATCAGTCTCCTTTTGCAAAGCCATCAACTTAACATACAAATAATTCACATCGTCACAATCACATCCTGAGTGTATTCCCAAAGTAAAGCACATTCTTGCAATAGTTTGAAACTGTAAAGCCATATCCTTTTTAGTCACTCCAACAACATGAAAACCTTTTTTTGCATAAATCTCAGCTTCATTGAGAGTATCAATGTCTTGTTTAGAGCAATTCACAAGCCAGATAGGATCAAGTAATCTAATCACCCTCCATTTTTCATTTTCTTTCAACAAAATAGTAGCTTCAGAATATATCTTTCATCATAAAACCAAAATTTGAAGTAAGGTCTCCAATTTTGTTCTATCTTCCTTAGCCTTGGTCTTGAATATACTTTCGGCTTTGGATAGACATAAGAGTTATGCTTCAGCACTGAAAATTGAGGTATTAACCAATTCCAAGGAGCCCCATAGAGGCTTTGGATAGACATAAGAGTTATGCTTCAGCACTGAATATACCGTACGTTTGTTAATCACACGTTTGTTTGGAAGACTATAACTAAGAAAGAAACCCTCTTCAACTTTAGAATTGAATTTTGAATCCTTCTTCAACATTGTACAAGGAGCCCCAAAAGGTTCCAAGTGTTCCATATTGGGCTTCTGATTCTGAAGCAATTCTTAACAAGTTTTATTGTGTCTTTTGACAATTAAAACTCTGTTAAGGGTAAAACAAGCAGTAGCCACAGCTTCACTCCAAAAAGTAATGGAAAGTTTAGAATCAGCTAGCATCGTTCTCGCAGATTCAATCAAAGTCCTGTTCTTTCTTTCAGCTACACCATTTATCTGAGGCTCATATGTTGCATTGAATTGCTGCTGAATTTTTTTTGGAATTACAAAATTCCTCCATTTGATGATTCTTGAACTCAGTCCCATTGTCATATCTTATACGCCTCACCCTCAACTTATATAAAGTCTCCAACCTATTTATCAACAAAACAAGTTTTCATAAGTATCTTATTTATGTTTCAAAAACATAACCCATGAAATCTTGAAAAGTCATCAGTCACCACAAAACAATAAGATTCACCACCTATACTCTTCACATTGATTGGTCCAAAAAGATCCATGTCAAGAAGTTCAAGAGGCATGTCAATAAAAAAAATTTCTTTGTTTAGTGAGACTTCCTTTTCTGCTTACCCATTTTACATGAAACACACACATCCGAAAGTTTAAAATGTTTTACAGGTACACCATCAACTAAATGATTATGCACAAGATGATTCATTTTCCAAATGTGGATATGTCCCATCCACCCGTGCCATGAACGTGTATCCTGTTCATTAGCTTTGAACACCAGGCATGTTTCCACATTATTTACTGTCTCCGCCTTTGCCATGTCAAGCACATAAAGATCCTTTCTACACTCAGCCATCATCAGAATTCACTCCTCTGAAATCTTAAACCCTTGCTTGAGTACATAACACCTTTCTTTGTCAAACATCACTTTGTAATCTTTATCACATATCTACGATACGCTCAACAAATTGTTGGTTAATTTTTTATGAAAATTAACATTGTCAATAGAAACCTTCCCATTTTTCAAACTACCAATCCGTGTAATTTGACCTCCTTTGTCTTCAGCAAAGTTCACATAACTTCCTTTCACAAGCTTGAAATCTCTAAACAAGTTCAATTCACCAATCATATGACGGGAACATCCACTATCAACATTTCAACGATTGTTAATATGGCCCGTGGATGCAACCTGTACAATAAATTTAAAGAAACTTGTCAGTATTAAAAGGGACGACCCCCGCCATTTCGGCGTCGAGTCTCCCGGAATGGACCCTTTCCATTCTTTTGTGATGACCTAATTGAATAACCATCATCACTTGTTTCCTCCTCTTTCTTAGAAAATTCATCTCCTGATCTATTTTTGAGTTTCCTAAATGATTTAGATCGGATAGGTTGTTTTGAAAAAGAAGATCTTGAAAGCAAATTTACAAATGATTCATCATCAGATGAAGTCATAATTTTCACAATCTTTTTAACATTTATTTTATTTTCAAAAACTCTTTTCTTTTGTTTGATATCTTCTTGCACCCAAAAACGATCAGGGTTGAATTTCCTAAGAACTCTCATCTCATCTTCACTAGGCCTATCTTTCCTAGAGCTTCCACTTGAAACATGCACCCGAAACTCCTCATCAGAACTCTTTTTGATTTTGTTATTAGGACAATTAGCAGAAATATGCCCTTTACCACAACAAGTAAAACACTTTCGTGTTTCCCTTGGTGAGGAAGACTTCAAACTGCCACAATCACTCGAACTGAACCCTATATTGCGGTTAACAACCAAATGACCCGTTTTACCACATCGGTAACACTTTCTCTCTTTAGTTTGAGTTTTTGGTGTGGGTTCATCATAAAAACTTGATGAACTGAAAGGCCTTGAGATAACCTTTGAAGATGAACTTTTGTTTCTTAAACCATTTGAACTTTTATTTGAATTATCCAATTTCTTTTGCAAACTCTTTGATCTAACCTTGTGCCCAACCCGAAAATTATCAAAGAAAAAATCCACCTTTTCCACCTTTTTAGAAATCACATTTATCTTTTGAAAATTTCCACTAGACTCTCCTTGATGTGTATTAGAAGATATAACATACACAATCGGTTTAAGAGTAGTGGTTGGTTTGGTTTTAATCACTGGTTTGGAAACCTGTGTGGTTTTAAAAACCACCTTCTGATCTTGTTCAATTTCAGATTAACTGCTGGATTTCAACATTCTTTTTCTCAACACTTTTTCCTTTGTATCCATTTTGTCTCAAAATATCGGAAGAATATTCCGATTCAGTGATATTTTCGATGATTGGAGCATCACTGTCAAGTGACACCTTTTCATCATAAGATGACACTCTAGCATGTGCAATAACATTTTCAGACTCAGACTCAGATTCAGTTAAAGAAGCTGGATGCATTTCCAAATTAGGATCAATTTGTGGCCTTAGAACATAGTTTGGAGGAGGTGGTAAAACATAAAATCCCAAGCTAGTAGTATCATTCGATGACCTTTGCACAGCATCAAAGTAATCGATAACATACTGAGAATTCTGATAATTCTCAAGCTTGGTTTTATGCATTTCTGTCTTTGCTCTAGCTGCTGACAATTCAACTTTCAACTTCTGTACTGACTCGAGATGCACGGAAACTGGATGATTATTTTGCAAAACTTTAATTTTTAATTCTTCATTTTCTTTTCCCAAATCTATGATCTTTTGGTCAAAATCTTTTTTCTCTTGAAACTAACTTTTTGTTAGCTTCAGTGCACTCGATCAATTCAGCAGTCAGTTGAGCATTCATTTCCTTCAACTTTTCAATTACCCCCAAAAGATCATTATTTACCTCCTCAGCCTTTTCTTTTCCCTTGCTTTCTTCTTTGGCCATAGAAGCCATAAAAGCACCCACTAAATCATCATATTGTTTTCCCCAGTCATATCCTTCGTCTGCTTGACTGACTAAAGCTTTGGTTTATTCTTTAGGCTTCTTCTTTTTCTTTTGATTAGCTTCTTTTGGCTTGAATGGATTAAAGTTTCCATGCTTCTTTGAATTTTTACATTCTCGAGCAAAATGACCCAATTCACCACAGTTGTAGCATTGTGTGGCTTTTGGATTGAATCCAAACTTTGTATTACGATAAAAAATAAGCTTCTTTCCTGTTTTCTTCTCATACTTTTTAATTCTTCTGATTGCACTAACCAAAGCCCACTGTGTTGTTGGATATTGGATTTCCGATTAACGATAAGTTCAACGTTGCTATGAAAGGTATGATTCAAAGAGTTACACTTTGGAAGGCAACGACTTTATGTTTAATTGTTAAAGATAATATACGATCACGAATTGTCGGTTTTATCAAATTGACTTTTATTATTTATGAAATAATAATCGGTGGGAATTAATTATAGAGATAATTAATTCGTTAAACAAATAAAGTTTTGAACTTTATTATGAGGGATTGTTAATTAAATGTTAATTAACAAATTGAGAATTAGTTAAACTTTAGACATTTAATTAAATGTTACTAACTAATTGTTAATTAGTAATATTGGAGAGTAGTAATTAAATTTTTTAATTACTAAAAGATTTTAATCAAATTAAAAGAGTTTAATTTAAATTAAATGTGAAATAAAAGGTAGGAATTACAATTTTGAATTGGTATTCTTAGATCCTAAAAAGGTGGATCTACTTTTGACTTTAAAAGTAGATCCAACATCCCACATTTGAAAATGAACTCTTTCACCCCACTCTTCTTTTTCTCTGGTGTGGCTGTCGCCCCCTCTCCTTGGGCTACCATTGCCGCCGCCCAACACCACCACCATTTTGGTGTTTTGGTCAACTAGCCACTAGCCGGATCATGTCGTGGTGAGCCGTGGGTTGCACCGTCGAGCCGAACCGAGCCGTGGGTTGAACCGTCAAGCCGTGAGTGGTGCTATTCGAGCCAAACCAAGCCAAAACCAGTTTTGGTTGTTTCTGGTGATTCGTAGGACGAAATCAGGAATCGGGTGATCGTATTGTGTCAACTAGCGAGACCGTTGCCGATCCATCGTGTGGATTTGGAACCGCTTCGTAAAGGTCGATTTCTAAAACCCCTTATGGTTGTGTTGTTAGAATTAATTGTTGTTTAAACGATTTGTAACTGAATCCTGATTTGGGAATTATTTCGATTGCGAATCGAAAGGTTATAAAATTTAAAATGCTTCCGCTGTGTTAGATCTGATCTGATAGTTTACTCCAGTTTTGTGAAAATTTATATTGTCAAATAATGCGATTAATTGAAACTGATTAAATTAAAAGTAACCTAGAATCACCAACATGTGTATCAATCAATTCCATTTCATCATCATCTATCTGCTCATAATCTTCAAAAGTAAGATTATAATTTCCTATCCTTCCAGCTATATATTCATCATAAGCACTGACAACACATTAAAGTATTGACATATGATCTCTGACAGCCTCCACAGACACTTTTCCCAGATTTGTAGTATTCAATTGAATTGGAGTTGCTGATGAAGAATTAGACTTTTTCTCTTTCTCAAAATAAGATAAACTTGAATTAGAGTAACTAGTAGATGCAGATGGTACGGAAGTACTCTCAGTAGTACTTGAAACAAAAGTTGTTTGTATTTTTGTTGACTGAACAAGAGGTGTAACAATAGATGCACCATAAAGTGAAGGATCTTGTGTTACATTAACTCTTCTAGCTTTTCTCTTGTCCTTCATTTCCTGTTCTTCTAGCTTTTGAATAAACTCCACAAGTGTCATTTCTGGAAGATTTTCTCTCAAAATCAATACCAATGAATTCCACCTATGAGGCAAAGCATCTGCCAAACAATCTATCTTCTCTTCTTTTGAATACTCAATACCACACTTACGTACTTCTGTCAACAAATGTCGATATCTTGTAATCATAGCATCAATACTCTCATTGCCTATGTAGTTTAAATTCTCAAATTCTTGTCTCAAATCAGTCGCTTTCATTTTCTTGAGTTTAGTGTTTCCCTCCACTATCGCCTTCAATGCATTCCATAATCCGTATGATGTCTTGTGTTCATCAAATTGATGAAGAATTTGATTAGGAATAGCTTTACTTAACATCCAATATGCTTTCTTCTCAAAATCATATTTCTTTCGTTGTTCAACATCCAATCGATCTAGAGTTTGATCAAGATCCGTTTCAACCATCTTTGGTCGTTCATATGGTGATAAAATTCTTTCCCAAAGATTTGTATCAGTACCATTGAGATGTGTCACAAACCAACCTTCCAGTTCTCATAATCAGACAAATCAAGTAATTTTGGTACTTTGTATGTGCTTCTCGACTCAGTTTCACTAATCAAAATACTCCGAATCTTTGAATTTTTATTAGCAATTACTGCAAGCATATCCGCCATGTTTCAAATTTAGTTCAGCGAACCTTTTACTCTTTATTAAAAACTCACGAACATATGAATCAGACGAACCTTCTTCAAACTTTGACCAACGAACCTTCTTCAAACTTTGACTAACGAACCTTAGTCAACGAACCTTCTTCAAAACTTGACCAACGAACCTTAGTCAACGAACCTTTTCAAAACCTTTCTAACGAACCTATCCAAACCTTTTAACCAACGAACCTCAAGGAACCTTAGAATTCAGCTAAGAATCAACCAGGTTCGTCTAGACTTGAAAATTTTGGCAGGAAAGTCTTCAAAATCTGGAGGGAAAACCTTCAAAGCTTCAAACCTTCTAGTTTACTGTTTTTGACGAAAATTCCCTGATTTCAACCAGCAAAATGTCAACAAATGATAGTGAAATATTAGAAAAACGTTCGGAAACTGAAAATCAAACTCCAGCCATTTCAGAATCTTCAATAATGATTGATAGTCTTCAAAAACGTGTATAGAACTCCTTCAAAAGCTCTGATACCACTTTAGAATGTTCTGGATCTCTCACTGGAATTCTATTAACAATTATATCTATGCGAAATCTAGATAAAATCTATATGAATCAAAGACAATACAATCATTCTTATAAACATTCTCTTCATTAATACTGAAATCGATTACAAGAGTACACATCAAGAACACACAGTTCTATAACAATCACACAAATATGAGAAATACAGGTTCTGTCACTTACCCACAAAATCAGAAAACCTGCAAATATATACAAAGTCAGCCGAACCTATACGAACCATTAGGTTCACCAGACAAACCAATAGGTTCGCTGGACGAACCTTTACAATAACAAGACCATAGGTTCGCCGAATCTAACCTACACATGCCTAGGTTCGTGGGCCAGAAGAACCTAGCACCAAACCTATATAAACTTAACAAAAACAATTTGAATGCAACCTATTGCAAAATGTACTAACAAACCACTTGTTAGAAGCCTCTTAAATTTGAGAACATAATTAATGACCAACTCGAGAAACACAGTTGGGACCAAATTCGAGAACCATACCCTCTTGAATTTGAGAACTATATCCTATTGAATTAGAGAACCATATAATAAGTGTTATATGGCTAACTAGAGAACGCATTATTTTGAAAAAATATTGAATTAGAGAACCATATAATAAGTGTTATATGCCTAACTAGAGAACACATTATTTTGAGAAACCTTTGAGTTTGAGAACACATTTTGTGATCAAAACTCGAGAACCAAATTGCGTGCAAGCCAAGAACCATATTTTAGAGGAGAAACCCCCCATAAATTCGAGAACCACCTATTGAAAACCGAGAACACCACCACACTTGGTTGTCTAAACCAAAAACAACTCAAACAAGGTTAAATCGAGAACCAAGTGGGTATGGGTGCAACGGGTTATGCTACTCCTGTCAATAAAACTTAACTTTAGTTTAAAAGCATAGATAAACCTTAAAACGAAGGGTCAAATCATAAACCATGGGTTAAATCATGTTAAATTTTTATAACTAAGCTATAGATAATCAAGGTAACAAAAGGCTATACTTATAAAATGGATTAGCTAAATTTTACTACAAAGTTGGTGGGTTTAATTTAACTAAGTATATTTCATATAAATCATAACAACCTAAGAGTTGTTAAGTGGTTATGAGTTGTTGGAACCTAGTTTGAGTTTTGATATTTCTTGGTTAATCTTGTGGATCTCGAATTAGATTAAGGGTGTTTTCGAGTTTTTTGTTAGTCGAATATGTAATCTCGAGAATAGGATTGGTGGGTATTGTTTGGGATTTGGGCTACGGCCTGTGTACTAGGGTATTTAAGTGGCACGAAGGGTCAAATCATAAACCATGGGTTAAATCATGTTAAGGTTTTATAACTAAGCTATAGATAATCAAGGTAACAAAAGGGTATACTTATAAAACGGATTAGCTAAATTTTACTACAAATGTGAGGCCCTGAACCCGGGAGCCTCCCAGAGGTTGGTTTTCATCATCACACATAGCTCTTAAAGCAAAAACTTTCATAAATATGCAGCGGATTTTTAAAACATTGTCAAATACAAAATATACTGAAATATATTGTATCAAAACATTTAGGATTGCCAACACTATCGGATTCTCTATCTTGATGCCTGAGCTCCATGCCTCCTCTTACCTTAGCTTTAACCTTACATACATGCTAAAATGTCAGCTTACGCTGGTGAGTTCTAGTTTTCATAAAACATCATAAACGTTTTGGCAAGTTAAAACATACTTAACATAAAACATCCTTACGTTCACATAAACCATAACCTCATCACATAAGCTGACATTTTAGCATGTATGTAAGGTTAAAGCTAAGGTAAGAGGAAGCATGGAGCTCGGGCATCAAGATAGAGAATCCGATACCATAACCTCATCACATAACAACATAAACATCATCATCATACATCCATTGTCATCAACATGAACAATGGACTTATGCCGGAACAATGATCCATACCCTGTTATAGTCAGGTTGACTATCATGCCCAGAAGTAACGTGGGAATCTGAGGATGAAATGCGGAAAATTTTATTTTATTTTATTTTATTTTATTGAGGAGTGACGAGGTTTCAGGGATGAAAGCTTTGCAAGGTGGGGAGAATTTGTAACGACCCATTTCGGGAAATTTTAGAATATAATGTAATTGTTGAATAATTATCGTTATATTTTAATTGGTGAGTGTTTTAATAAAATTTGGGGTGTTAGAGTTAACTAGTAACTAACTTAATTAGGTTGGTTGAATTAATTAACTAAATATCAAGTTCGAGGGACTAAAATTGCCAAATGAGCAAAGTTATTAAGAAAGGGGAATAAAACTTTGACTTGGTCAAAATTACACATTTCATGTGTGTGTTTGTGTGTGTCTGGCGACAAGAGGAAGAGAAGATCCAAGGGAGATCGACCAAATTGGAGCTTGATTCTTGGTATGATCGTTAATGCAACTAAGGAATTGAGTTCTCCTTGCTTCATACTACATCTAGGTAAGTAATTTTGTTACTTTTGGTGGTGAAATTCGTGGGTCTCTTATGGGGGTGTGAGTAGGATGGGTTAAATCCGAAATTTTGGAGTTTGGATAGTGTTATATGTCGTTAATCATCATAAATATCATCTTAGAACAACTTTTAGATCATTTCATAGAGTTTGGTGTAGTTTGATTAAAATAGAGTTTTCATGGTTCATGAGGAAGATGAACTTGGAGTATTAAAATGGTTGTTTGATCATAACTAAATGATGATATGATGATTTGTAACATTTGAAATTGTATAAAATTGGTGAATTGGCGTGATTGTTGAACTTGGGAAGGATTAGAATCATAAATGGGAATTTAAGGAGTTTTGAAGTAGTTGAAAATGAGCAAGTAAATTCTTGCACACAAGTTGTTTGATGAAATGTCAACAATTTGATTTTTACCTAAAAATAGGTTTAAAAGTATGGATGAGGTGAATTAGGTGTTATATTCATAAAAGGTGGAACTTTTATGATCAATGGATGATTTAGGTGTAAACTATGAATGAAATGGTGAATTGGTGCATAACCGTTACCATATACTAAAATTTGGTAAAAACGGGTCAAAAAGGGTTAAGATGAATGTGAATATGTGTTATGTGTATTGAATGTAGTTGTATGTGTGTAATACAACTAGGTAATGGTGATGAAAGTCAAGGAACAAGTCAAAGGCCCGGACAAGAACAAGTTGACTTTGGTGGTGATCCTACGGGCTAAGGTGAGTCACCTACTCCATAATATGCAACCATAAGTCATATTTGTGTTGGTGTGTGCGTGTATAATGTTGACTACTTGATTTATGTCTTGTAGTATTTGGTGAATGCTAGGTGTTAAAGTCATAAAAGCTAATGTAGGTAGAAACTGCATTGCTTGGATGAATTATGGAGTTTTGATTTTTGGTTTTAAAAACATGGTAGTTTGTTATTGTGTATGTAGAATATACATTGTTGGGATTATTTGGTGTGTAACTTGACAATTTATTTGGAATATGCATTGTTGAGATGAATTGATGTGTAACTTGACAATGTATGTGGAATGTGCATTGTTGAGATGAATTGATGTGTAACTTGACAATGTATGTGGAATATGCATTGTTGGGATGATGTGGTGTTTAACTTGAAAATATATGTGGAATATGCATTGTTAGGATGAAATGGTGATTAACTTGACAATGTGGGAGGAATATGCATTGTTAAGGTAGTATATATACCTAAGATCATATATACTCGATGTTTCACAATAACATGCAATAGGTGTTATATTTGCTTAGTTATTGTTATGTAGTATGTTTACATGTGGTGTGGGGGAATAAGAATGATTCACAAGAGGTGTGAACATCTTATTTGGAGTTTGACTGAAAATAGTCAAACAATTCACAAGTGGTGTGAATTTGGAGTTGGGTTGAATCACAAGTGGTGTGATCTTCCCATGGTGAATCTATGGTGTTTAAGTAAATCACTAGTGGTGTGATTGCTTACCTTGAGAATCCTTGGTGAAAAGGAAGTCTCAAGGAAGTGGTGTGAATCATAATTGAAATATTGATGGTTGTGGAGTTTAACACTTTAATTGTGTTTTAAAGTGTTTATGAATATACATTTCAAATGTTTTATATATTGTAATTGTTGTAAATTGGGAATCCTTGGATAGAAAGGAAGTTCCAATGGGTTTGGGTGAAAAATGTAGTTTTAACGGGTTTGGGTGGAATGACTCGTTAGTAAATCGTTTTATGTTTATGTTTAATTAAGTTACCAAAGTAGGTTTGGTACTTGATTAATATGTCCATATGGTGTTATGGAATGCATTTGGGGTTAAGGAAAAAGTCGGAAACAATATCGGGTGTTAAAATGGGCGAAAAACTGCGCAGACACAGGTCTGGGCACCCAGTGCGCCCATCAGATATCAGTGCGCCCAAAGGTTCTGTAGTGCGCCTACAGTGCGCCCAACCAGTGCGCTGGACACTGAAAATTGTCTGTAATTTCGTGTGATTGACCGGGTTTATTCGGGGGGTCAATGAGGTGAACTCACTTAGTTCTTATGAACTAACACTTGATTGTTGGGTGTGTTTTCAGGTTTTAAATAGATACAAATAGGTGGTGCGAGCTCGAGATCGGAAGGAAAGGATCGAACTATCGTTTGTAAAACATATACTTTGGTGTAAATTACATATTGGGGTGTATGTAATGTTTTCATATGTTTTGAAAACCTTAAACTGTAAGTTTTTGAAAGTCTTAAGTGGTAAACATGTTTTGTAAACCAAACATGTATGTGGATTTTTCTGGGACCTAAATCTGATGTTGTTTTTAAACACGTGTTATGTGTGTGCGAATTACGGGCTCACACCCAGTTATAGTCTTGGTTGACTATCATACCCAGTTATAGTCTTGCTTGACTATCATACCCTGTTATAGTTTTGTTTGACTATCATACCCAGTTATAGTCTTCGTTGACTATCATACCCATTTATAGTTTTGGTTGACTACCATACCTAGTTATAGTCTTGGTTGACTATCATACCTAGTTATAGTCTTGGTTGACTACCATAACCAGTTATAGTCTTGGTTGACTATCATACATACCCAACACAAGCACTGAAGCATCATTCATACACATCCCATAACAAGTTTAAGGATATCGTTCATTCACCATACATGATATTCTAGCATTATATCATCATTCATCCTAATCATCATAACATTTCATGCTAGCATCATAACATCATTCATCGTAGTCATCAAATCCTAAGCATGTCATACTAGTATCATTTCATCATAACATCATAACATCCTAGTATCATGCACATATCATGCTAGTACATTATCATGTCATAACATCATGGCATGATGTCTACATATCATTCTAGCATCATAATCATAACATCACACCTCCATCCTAGCAACCTAGGACCTTATCATAACATTCTATAGCTATCATCATAGTTATCATCATAAAGCATGTTATCATACAGTCATCATCATATCATATCATCATGTTATTCATCATCATAACTCATTTATCATGCATTCATCATACTTAGCCAATTCTCTTGCATATTTCATAATACATCAAACATTCATCATCATAGCATAGGCACATTGCATCATAACGCATGATAAACATATTAACATCATGTATGCCAGCCCAAAACATAGTTACTCATATCATGTGAAAGTGGGACATCTAGAACTCAGTTGATAGTAGCTCCTTGTTTTCTTAGCCGATCTCCCTAGCTAAGACTGAAGAACCTAGACCATTCCATCGTCTCATTACATTCCATTCTTAGACTTAGAATTTATTCTAAGTCCTCATAGTCTACTAGTTCCCCCTTATAAGGTCAAGTTCCTGAAACTTAGCTAAGTATTCGAAACCCTTGAAGTTCCCGAAGGACTTGAGTACCCGAAATCCATAAAGTTCCTGAAGGACTTGAGTACTCGAAACCCATGGACTACACAAAATCCATGTTCTCGAATTACATACCCTGAATATAATACCCGAACTCTCATACATACTCGAAATCACATGCTCGAACGAAATTCGGCTACTCATCTCGAGTACATCTTTAGACACTCATGTAATCATCATAAAACATCTCAAAAATCTATCTAAGGATTTGGGGAGCTAGTCCTAGGTTCCTTACGTCGTTAACAACACGTTGGAGCCGCAAAGTTTCGAACTTTAAGCATAATGGTGTGAGCTTTATGCCTAAGTTCACTTTCATATAAAAATCCTAACTTTTTCGTTTAGAACACTTACTTGATGGTAGATGATCCTCCTTGTAGCTTCCTATGTGTTCCTTCTTCTTCCTGAGTGATTTACAACCGATCTTTGAAGTTCTTGAACCATACTTTGTGTACTCGAGAGAGAATGTGCTTCCAGCCAAAGGTATGCACGTTTCCCAAGGCACTCATATATATAGGCGGGGTTCACGAACCTGGTTCTCAAAACGGGGAGTCCTCGAATTCATTTTCGAGTACTGGACTTCTCGAAATTCAATTCGAGTACCCCATTTCATGATCTTAACTTAATTTATTTTTTTCGTTTATTTTCCTTCAAGTATATTATCCGTTACGCATTCGCAAATTCAAATATATTGTACTAGAAAATTTTGGGGTGTTACAAGTCTCCCCTCCTTACAATAGGTTTCGTCCCGAAACCTGCCTCGTTACACATCGAATAAATGAGGATACAATCTCCTCATTTCTTCTTCCATTTCCCACATAGCGTCTGAACCCCTCCGATGCTTCCACCAAACCTTGACTTGTACAACTATTTTGTTCCGCAGTTGCTTCTCTTTCCCATCCACGATCGCGATTGGTTCTTCGATGTAGTTCTGTCGATTATCCACCTCGATGTCATCCAAAGGAACATGTGCTTGCTCATCTACCAAACACTTCCTCAGGTGTGACACGTGGAAGGTAGGATGAACCCCATTCAACTCTTCCGGTAGGTCTAGTCGGTACACGACCTTCCCTACCCTTGCCTCTATCCGAAACGGCCCGATGTACCTCGGACTCAACTTTCCTCGCTTTCTGAATCGAATGATTCCCTTCCATGGTGATACTTTTAGTAACACTCGATCGCCAACATCAAACTCTATCGGTCTTCTACGTTTGTCTGCGTATGACTTTTGGCGATCTTATGCCGCTTTCAGTCATGCTTTTATCACTTGTAACTTCCCTACCATATCAATCACGGCAGCCTTGTTTCCCATCTCTTTTCTATCCAACTTCACCCCAACATACCGGGGACCTCCATCGTCTTCCGTACAATGCCTCATATGGGGGCATTCCGATGCTAGAGTGGTAGCTGTTATTATACAAAAACTTCACCAATCGCAAATGGTCATCCTAGCTCCCTCCAAAATCGAAAATGCATGCCCTACGCATATCCTCCAACGTTTGGATGGTCCTTTCAGACTGTCCATCCGTTTGGGGGTGGTAGGCGGTACTGATGTTCAGTCTCTTTCCCATAGCGTCATGAAACTGCTTCTAGAATCTGGAAGTAAACCTTGTATCCCGATCTGACACAATGAAGACAGGAACTCCATGTCGGGTCACAATCTCTTTCACGAACAACTCAGAAAACCTTTCGGACGTATATGTTTCCCTGATAGGAAGAAAGTGTGCACTCTTTGTCAATCGATCCACAATCACCCATATGGTATCATGTCGTTTAGCTGTTCTAGGTAGCTTGTTGATGAAATCCATGGTGATGTGTTCCCAATTTCATTCCGATACTTCAAGAGGTTGCATGTATCCGTAGGGCTTATGATGTTCAGCCTTCACTTGTGCACAAGTAAGGCACTTGTTCACATATTGCATCACATTAAACTTCATACCTGGCCACCAATAATCCTTCCGAAGATCATGATGCATCTTCGTCGCACCGGGATGCCCCGAATAACGTGATTTGTGGGCTTCATCTAAAATCCTCTACCGAATATCCCATTTCTGGGTACCCACATCCGACCGAATCGTACCTTTATCCCATGGTCATTGTCTTCCAAGTTCTTGACTTGTCTGAAGACACGTTCAAAACCCACATTCTCTTCTTTCAGTCCTTCCTGTTGCACCTGCTTGAGCTCATTCAGAAAGTCTGGCGTTATCATCAAACTATATGACTTTACTCATATGGAAGGATGACCAGTCTTGCAACTCAAAGCATCGGCCACCACATTGTCCTTTCCCAGGTGATATAAAATATCACAATCATAATCCTTTAACAGCTCAAGCCATCGTCTCTACCTCATGTTCAAATCCTTTTGCTCGAAGAAGTACTTCAAGCTCTTGTGGTCGGTATAGATGGTACTCCTTACTCCATACAAATAGTGCCTCCGTATTTTCAATGCAAACACCACTGCAGGGAGTTCAAGATCGTGGGTTCGGTAGTTAGCCTCATAGGTAGAGGATACATTTTCTTTACGATCAACTTATTCAGTTCCCTGTAATGAATACACATGCGGATACTTCATCTTTCTTCTTAACAAACAGCACCGGTGCTCCCCATGGAGAGACACTCGGTTGTATAAAACCTTTATCAAGGAGTTCTTGTAGTTGGGTCATCATTTCCTATCTTTTAGTGAGAGCCAAATGGTAAGGTTTTTTGGCAACGGGTTGTGCCCCCGGCACTAAGTGGATTTGGAACTCAATTTCCCGTTCCGATGGTAATCCAGGCAAATCCTCAGGGAATACATCGGGGAAGTTACGCACCATGGGTACATCATTAATCTTCCACATATCCGAACGCTTCTCAATCACGTATGCCAAGTAGTCTACACACCCTCGCCTCTTCATAACATCAGCCTTGATCATCGAAATTATCTTCGGCGCATACATCGCTTTATCACCATAATCCGTTACGGAGCTCCCATCCATCGCACGTAAACATATCATCTTTCGTTTTCTTGTATAATGTTAGCCTTGTTTTGTCTAAACAGTCCATACCCAAGACTACATCGAAACCTCCCAAGGTTATAAGAAACAATCGTACTGGGAACTTATGACCTTCTATCTCAACAAACAATAATCTATAGCCTCAGTCACCCCGGTCATCTTACCAATAGCGTCTCTACATCAAATACCCGATCTATCTTCTTAACCTTCTTAGATAACCCATCACATAATGTAGAAGATACAAAGCTCATACTGGCACCAGAATCAAACAATACAAAGCAGGAATTTGTTGATAGAAAAGGTATATGTGACCACATCAAGGTCCTCGATCGCATCATCCTTTGTCATTGTGAAGGCTTGTGCTTTAGCCTTCTGCTTCTCTTTTCCTTTCTCCTCTTTCTTACCCGAGCCCAAAGCATCGACTCGTGGTTGCCTACTATCGTTGGACAGATGTCCAAGCTTGTGCAGTTGTACCAACTGGTGGCACTCGGACAATTAATGGAAATATGCCCCGTCTTTCCTCATCGAAAACATAAGTTAGTGCCCACCAAGCACTGTCTGGTGGGTTTTACCACACTTGTTGCATCGGTTCGCATCCTCACGCTTCACCTTCTTACCTTGCCTGAAACTTTCATTGGTCTGTTCGGGCCCCTCTTAGTCCAAGAGGACTCCTTCACCCTGATTTCCTCTTTCACTGGCTCATCAGCCAGCACATCATCCCATAGAATACCGCTGAGTTCAACAGTGGAATCAAAAGTCTTTGGGAGTTTGCTTTGACATGAATCCTGACCTTTGGAGGAAGACCCTCCATATACAACTTTAACCCTGCGTTCCTCGGTAGAAACCAAGTGAGGAACAAGTCTGGCCATCTCATTAAACCTTGACGTGTACTGGCGGTGGTTCAGACTTACAGCTTTCAGAGCCAGAAATTCTTTTTAACCTTATCCAGCTCGTTCTTGGGACAGAACTGTTTGGTGACCATCTCCTTCAGATCCTCCCATGCCATCTTTTCCATATCAGCTGCAGACTTAGACTGCTTGATAGTGTTCCACCTGTGAATTGCCTCATCGATAAAGGAGTGAGCTGCAAACTTGACAGCTTGATCAATTCGGCACTCACTGATGGAGATAACAGCCTCCATCACAGAAATCTAGTTGCAGGTGGCCACTGCATCCTTCTTCCCATCAAAGGTTGGTGGGTTGCATCCTTTGAAGGATTTGTAATCACAACCCCTTCAGTTTCCCAGACATAGAATCACCGTTCTTTGTCTGAATGATCACAACATCCTTATATCCCTTGGAGCTTTCCTAGGTTCCCTCAGACTTTTCCTTCAATCCATCCGTTATTGCCTTAGCAATCATTGCCGGCATCTTCTCATCCATGATCTTGCAGACCTCATCAGCAATGGCCTTTACTACAATAGGCTCTAGCGTGAATTCTTCTTCATTTTCCGGCTGCTCGTTGTTCTCACTTTCTTCTTCATTGACAGCTTTCTCGGTTCCGACATGTGGCTCTTCAGCTCCCTGTGTTTCTTTTTCGCGGTCTACCCTTTGGTCCGTCCATCTAAACTTTCTACATAATGCAATAATTGATGAGTCAGTACAAGAATCAGTTTAGCACGGAATAAGTGCTGGAAATCGTTAATGACGTTGATCAAGTGTTATTAACCATTTACCCAACTCATAGGCTCTAAACATTTCCCATCCCATCTCCTCAATGTGCATGACACTAACTACCATTCTAACCCTACATCTACTTCTTAAATCCTTCATAAACATTCAGCTCGTGGCATCCGTTCATCCGTGGTTGGCAATCCGCATCATTTATTACCATTCTTAGTTTAAGTCTTAGCATTTAGGATGCTAATATCTCTCAAACTATGGCTCTGATACCAACTTGTGAGGTCCGGAACCCGGGCGCCTCCCAGAGGTTGGTTTTTATCATAACACATCGCTCTTAAACCAAAAACTTTCATAAATATGCAGCGGAATTTAAAACATTGTCTAATACAAAATATACTGAAATAGATTGTATCAAAACATTTAGGATTGCCAACACCAACGGATTCTCTATCTTGATGCCCGAGCTCCATGCTTGCTCTTACCTTAGCTTTAACCTACCTACATACATGCTAAAATGTCAGCTTACGCTGGTGAGTTCTAGTTTTCATAAAACATCATTAACGTTTTAGAAAGTTAAAACATACTTAACATAAAACATCCTTACGTTCACATAAACCATACCTCATCACATAACAACATAAACATCATCATCATACATCCATTGTCATCAACATGAACAATGGGCTTATGCCGGCACAAGGCACCATACCCTGTTATAGTCAGGTTGACTATCATACCTAGTTATAGTCTTGGTTGACTCTCATACCTAGTTATACTCTTGGTTGACTATTATACCCATTTATAGTCTTGGTTGACTATCATACCCAGTTATAGTCTTGGTTGACTATCATACCCAGTTATAGTCTTGGTTGACTATCATACCCAGTTATAGTCTTGGTTGACTATCATACCCAATTATAGTCTTGGTTGACTACCATACCCAGTTATAGTCTTGGTTGACTGTCATACATACCCACCACAAGTACTGGAGCATCATTCATACACATCCCATAACAAGTATGGGGATATCGTTCATTCATCATACATGATATTCTAGCATTATATCATCATTCATCCTAATCATCATAACATTTCATGATAGCATCATAACATCATTCATCGTAGTCATCATATCGTAAGCATGTCATACTAGCATCATTCATCATAACATCATAACATCCTAGCATCATGCACATATCATGCTAGTATCATTATCATACCATAACATCATGGTATGATGCCTACATATCATGCTAGCATCATAGTCATAACATCATACCTCAATCCTAGCAACCTAGGACCTTATCATAACATTCTATAACTATCATCATAGTTATCATCATAAAGCATGTTATCATACAGTCATCATCATATCATATCATCATGTTATTCATCATCATAACTCATTTATCATGCATTCATCATACTTCGCCTATTCTCTTGCATATTTCATCATACATCAAACATTCATCATCAAAGCATGGCACATTGCATCATAAACGCATCATAAACATACAACTAACAGCATGAATGCCAACCCAAAACATAGTTACGCAAAAACATGTGAAAGTGGGGCATCTAGAACTCACCTGATACTAGCTCCTTGTCTTCTTAGCCGATCTCCTTAGCTAAGAATCAAGAGCCTCCCGCGATTCCATCTTAGTAAATTCCACTCTTAGACTTAGAATTTATTCTAAGTCCTCATAGTCTACTATTTCCCC
>SZYD01001416.1:0-64306 GCA_009363875.1 Mikania micrantha
TATTATATAATTTTGTTTAACTAAATTAAATGCATTTAAGAAAATAAACTTGAATGTTGAATTTTGGGTTTTATGTAAAACACACTTAAGTAAACCAAAACGTAAATTAAAGAGTTGTAACAATGTATAAAAAGTGTGATCTCTTTAGGTTTCAAGTTAGTAAAACAATTAGGTATATCTTGATTTATTAATTGAAAATCACATAGACATGATTCATGCTTATGATTTGGAACCAAGTCAATGACTTTTGTTGACAACTGATGATAACTAGACCGATGTTGTTGACTCAGGTAATTATTTGTTTCAAAAATGTAAGATTGTTAGAATACTTTAAAATTAAACAATAACATTAAACTTGACAATAGATGAAAGCAAGCAATGAGATTGAATTCAAAGTGTAAAATAAACCGGAAATCGTTTATCGTCTCACAATCAAGCAATATTGAACATGTAATCTACGAAAAAAATTCAATATCAATGTTTAACAAATCAAAATAAAACCTAGTTATCAACCTAACCATTCACCCGGAGATGACTACGAACGGATTAGTAGAACATTCCAAAGGATAAATCTTCAAAGTTCTTGATGAATTGAATGATTAGATCTTCAATTCCCTCTTTGGATTGATGATTTGGGGCTTTAGAATGGTCCAAAATGCTCCAAAATCGCCCAAGAACTTGCCCCCAATGTGTGATAGTCGACTATGGTTGATTTGGGCCTTAAATACCCCAAAAAATGCAAAGTTTGGTGATTTCCGTCGACCCCCAGCGTAAGTTACGCCTAGGAGGCGTAACTTACGCCTACCTGCGTGTTAGAACTGCATCTTATGCCCAGAAGCTCTGTCTTACGGTTTCTAGATTCGTCTCGTCGAGAACACGATTTTCATATATTATGGGTCCCGTAACTCCTCTCATAGCCCAAGATATGCCTCTTCAAAGTTTATGGCCTCCACTTTGCATACTTGCATCTTCGGATGTGCTCGATCTTGCTTCCCATTGTTCGTTTTCCATCTAAAAACACCTTTTTGCCTCATTCAAACTACAAACACACAAGAACACAAGGTAGCTTCTATTTCGAATAAATAATCATGTCGAAACACATAAAAACATCCATTTGAGCATTTTAGAATCATTATCAAACCCCTCTCACCAACCCACATCAATGGTATTCTAAAAATGCTTTTCTTGAATTTGATATTTTTGAAAGTAAATTAGAATTAGCAAAACTGACTGGAATTAAAAAAAATCAAATTTAATTTAGATTCAATTGAACCAAAGGTTATGTTTTTACAAAAAAATATAGAAATTATATAATTTTAACAGCTCTAAAGTTAATACCTCAATTGGAAAAACAAGTTTTAAAATTTAAAAACTTGAATCCTATTATATTAAAATTTCAGTTTTATAATTTAATTTAAATTATTACAAACCCTACCAATGAATCACCGTAAATTTGTTTCATAAAGAAAATGATTTTGAAGATAATATAATATATGTACACTCAAAAATTATTATTTTACTACTTGTAATTATAATAGATAGTATATATTAAATCTGATTTTGGATGACGAATTTGAGGATCGTGTTTTAAAATGAATATATAAGTAATGTGTGTGTGTGTCCGCATATAAACAAATTAAGGAATATTTTAATAATTGATTGAATTTTGTAGATAAGAAATACAACTGGCCACGTTATAGTGACTTGTTTAACCTCAATATATACTTTGCGTATATGAAATAAGTAAGGCTATCGAGATTCAATTTGGCTTGATGTTATTATATAAATATAAACGATGAGGCCAAATTAAAGTATATTTATGAAAAACGGATGGCTAAATGGTCAAATTAAAACCGCCTAATTTTTATTTTTTATGACACACTCATCAAATTTACGCAATATCTTTATATTTGTCTCTTTTAAAAATTAATCAAACTCTATTTCAATGAAAAAAATAAAGCATAAACCGATGTTTATTAATAGACTTTATCAAGGAGACGTTTGATTTTTAGCTAAAATTGATTATGGTGTTAAAACATAATATAGCTAATGTGAGACTATTTATTTATGAAGTTTTGTCTTTTACATGATAAGCTCATGTGTTTAAATCTAGACAACAAATTGTTTAGTTTGGAGTATATTAAGAGTAGGAATATGATATATTGCTGATAAAAAAATTGAAATATATATATATATATATATATATATATATATATATAATTTATAATTTGAAAACCACTTTAAGTTGTAAAAACTAAGAAAACACCCATGTAACATGCTATTTTTTTATATTTTTTTAAATATTTGTAACATCATTTCATCAATTTTTATTAAAACCAAAAAAGCGCCAATCCAATTTTTTTCAAAAATAATAATTTGTAACACCAAGTAATAATACGTACATCTGAGTGCAACATCTTTGTTCAGCGTTACATGGTTTTTTTTTAAACTATTTTCATGATTTTCGCAACTTAATGTGTTTTTTAAAATATCCTTACCCTCTATGTGTGCGTATTTATATTTATAATATTTAAACCCTTAATCTTTTTCTTATTAATTTTAAAAATCCATGATAATATGTCTCAATGTTAAACAGTCTAGTTTTTTTATAATTAATTTTAAATCAATTCTTGGTTCTCAAGTATATTCAAGGCCTTAATATCAATCTTTTTCTTGTCAATTTTAAAAATCAATTAATTTTAAACCGTTCGTCTTAGTCTTATTAATTTTAACCCAGTTGTGATGTTTTTATGGGATGGGCTTAAGCATATGCCCCATGTTTATTAAATCCGAAAATACGTTAAAAAAAAAAGAATAAAGTCTTGTTGAGTGTTATTCTTTGAGAGTGCATTCATACTCTACGCTTAGTCAATGGTATTGACATATGTTGCTTGTACTTTTGCCAAAATGTAAATGTTGAGTAATTTACTTGACTTATTCTCAATATATCTTGTGTAAACAAATGATTCAAGTAGACAAGTACAAAAAAAAAAAAATAAAGAATTAAACACATCTAAGTTCTCCATTATATTATGCTCAATATTTAAGTTAATTCAACTACCAAGATTAAAATCTTATGAATATCAGCTTTATTTGTTGATGTTTCCTTTCATTTACACAGTTTCTTCTGCATCACATCATAGTTAAATCATGAAAACGTTGGTTAATTCAAAAAAAAGTTAATAAAATTAAAAAAAAAAATTGTTTGAAGAAAACATGCATGATTGTTATGTTGTACGTCCTATAATAATCACGATTCTATAACTTTTTTATCAGCGAAAAATGATCCACCAAATTCTCAAGTGAGTTTCAACCTATTTTAAATTAATGATCGGTTGGAAACCCAAATCAAATGAAGAATATTATGTTAAATAAAAGATGTTAACTTTGTCAAAACTTAAACAATAAAGAACAAGACTTTGTAAATATTTTTTGAATGAAAACAAGAACAATGTGAATTACTTGGTCTCTTCTATTGATTATATTATTTACAAATCTGACATGTAAGCTACCCACTAACTCACTAAGCTATCCTTATGAATTCGAAAAACTATTCACTACTTCAGAACCAACCCATTATCAACGGTTACAAGACGAGGGCTAAATACATTATAAACACGACTAAAACTAAACTTGACTTCGTAGAATAAATTTGTCCAGAGTTGCATAACTTGAGTTCCAAAGTCTAGATTATTGGGTTGACTTTCAATATATTATTGCTGAATTAATGCAATATTTATTTTATATCTTCTGAAATCAAAATACTGGCAAAAAATTTTATGTACCAAACGTCCAAACCTTAGTATATGGAAGTCATCTGTAATGAATAAACTAGTTTAATGATTTATTATTTATGTAACATGCAAATTTATATGTAAAAAGTACAAAGTTTTTTTTTAATTTTCCAATAATTTAATGTTTAGTAGTGAATCTTTTCATATATATCAACACATATATGTCTCCAAGTGACACCTGTCTAGAAGATTTCAAATCTTGGCAGGCAGATGCATAAATGGTTAACTACGTCATGGGCTTTGTCCTAATGGTACCTTTTAGCTTTTCAAATAAAAGGTCATGGGTTCAAATCCCTCTTAAGACGAAATAGGAGTACTTGAGAGGTCAGGGGGTTTTTCGGTGCGGTTTCCTCCTGGTTGGTGGGGAGGTCTCAACGGAGGTCATGGTAACTATACATTGGTGACGTAGCCTGAAAATCAATGGTTCACACGTTGAGATTAAATGCCGTTAAAAAAAAAACTGCTAGCGTAGTGTTTACTTTCTTAATGTTTTTTCTATTATTTTTTATAATAGGTTTTAAGTTTGAAACACGATTGAAAATATTTATCGAGTTAGGTTTATAATATCTATACTGTCAGGTTCCTTCTAGGTTGGACATTTGTGCTTAAGTGTATACCCAAAATGCGAATTCAAGAAAAAAATTGAAATCCTGTTTAAATGTCCTTATTTTAAACTGTTAAAAAAAGATGGATAGATGGTTAATTAAAAAAGATTTAACATTTGTTTTGAAAACATACATATACATGAATGCCTATTTTGCATTTTGAGTATATGTTACGATATCAGATGTTCGGTAATTAGGATCCGTAGCAAATTTATTGTTACCGATATCAGATGTTCGGTAAAAGTGATTAATTATATTATTATTATTATTATTATTATTATTAGTATTATTATTATTATTATTATTATTATTATTATTATTATTATTATTATTATTATTATTATTATTATTATTATTATTATATTGGTTTTTGTCTTTTTTGTTTATTTATTTTTTAATGTTTTGTATTTACAGAAAATGACCCATAATTTATTTTTGAACCCTAGACATATTTAAATGACCATAATTTACCTAATAATCATTCCATCACTTTACTTTTAGTATTTTAACTAGTAATGTTACCCGCCGCGTTGCGGCGGGGTCAAAACGTATAACTATTATGTTAACCGAAAACATATCGTATCAGACACAACTTGTTTTCGAACAAAATTTAAATTAAAACGAAGTCCAACCGAAAACGAACATAAAATAAACTTGTTTGAGCTGACTCATTTCCAATAAGTTTACATCATAACATCGATAAAATCGAATTTATGTGGGCTTTTACGTAAAATTAAGCACATAAGGAATTTTTTAGTTAAGGAACAAAAAGATAAAGTTCAAAATTTAGAAACCTGAGGGGATTAAAATAATAGTCTACATTGTTTTTTGAAACTTGGGGAGAAAGCGTCAACTCCGAAAGCATAAAAGGAACAATTAATAAATGTCAGGGATAAATCTAAAACTTTAGAAACTTGAGGGGTCAAAACGATTTTTACAAAGCTTTTAAAAAGTTAGAGGGTTAAAAATGTGAGTTTTAAAACCTGAAAAGATGTATTGTAGGTCAACTGAAACACACATAAAATAAGATGACAAAATATTATATTTGACCCATTCATGAAAAATTCTACATCAAATCATGAATGAAATCGAATTTATACAAACTTACACGTAAAAAAAGTTTCTAGAAAGTTGAGGGGGTTAAAACGACAATCAAAATATATATAATTCACAGGACTAACTAAAAAGCTTAGAAATTAAAATGTTTATTGTGCATTTTGTATACAAAACTGAGAGGAGAGTTGTGAGCTACGAAAAAACAAAAAGAAGTAGTTACTTGTTAGAACTTAGAAGGACTTGAACGTGTATCCTAAAAAAGCCACGTGGTCTGCGCAACTTTCATTATCCATCTAAACTTGTCAGAAAGTATTTGTATAGAAAAATGTAAGGGGCAACTCCAAAAGTAGCATCAAAAAATGTTGGAGCCGTTATTCGAACCCGGGCATCCTGGATAGCAGCGCACACCTCTACCATACGCGCTGCAACAACACCGTAATTGCTTTTCAGTTGAACAAAATGAATTTGTAGCATTCACGGTTAGTATAAAAGTAGAAGACCCACCACCGACATTCCTAATTAAGGTTACATAAATTCATATTATATTATATTTATAGAGTTATTATTAAAAATTCAACGGGATCAAAAAAAAATTCATATTATATCTTATTTTAATAGGTTGAGATTCATTTTATAGGTTGCGTATGTACGGCTGATTAACATAGGCTCGCACATGGGTATATTAGATAACTGCTGTATTAGCTAGCTAGGATATAATAAAGGTATGTTAAAGTTTAATAGTAATAATAATATTAATATAATTTAATAGTATACTATAGATAAAACAAACAATAAACCAAACTTACACAGTATATTTATATTTTTCAGTGGATTTGGAAATAATGATAGTGAGAAACCTTATCATATCTCAATTGCGATAGAGATGATATTCTGAATTAGTCATTGACTCAAAGTTATTGTTTGAAGGTGAATATAAAATAAAAAATATGATTAAAGAGTGACATGTAACATTTTTTTAATCAATTATAGTACAAAGCAGCCTTTAGGGGCCCTACTAAACATACACCACCCTCATTGTCGGTACACCATTCAGCGGTCTCGTATATGTCCGTATAGGCCTTATACGGCCATATAAGGTCAGTCAAACCGACAAAAGCTGCTAGGGCTGACGTGTCAGGTTTGATGTAATTATATACGGTCGTATAAGGTTTATACGGCCGTTTAGTACAAACGTGTACGACCGTATAGGCCTTATACGGGCGTATAGTTTCTCATATTTTAAAGAATCTTTCCCTTGACGCGACTAAATATTTCTCGATAAACGTTTTACAATTATGCGACGTGATATAAGATTCCTCGATAAACATGTTGCAATTGTACGACGTGATATAAGATTCCTCGATTTATATGTTACAAAACTATATATATATATATATATATATATATATATATAGGAGGTGGATCCAATGCAAAGGATGTTTAACGTATGAAGGATAGGAAGGATTCTGGACCTTTGATCAAATAAATCAATGGTTAAGATCTAGTGGTCCCCACTTTTTGTTTAAAACTTCCGTGAGTTAAAGATAAAATGACAAAAACGGAATTGCCTACATTTGTTGACTTTTTTTATAGGTAAATCAAGTTCCACCATCTTCTTGTAAATCGAATAACTTTTAAACGTTAAATTATTTTTTTAAAAAAACTGCACCATAAAATCGAGAATTTTATTATCTTTAATTTGAGTATAGTATTGTTATAGTTTATTAAAAAAATTTACGTGGTCCGTGATTTTTATGCTTGGTACGTAATTGTTGGTCCGTGATTATCCATTTGGTCCTAGATTATACGTATTAAATGACGGTCCGTAATTTGATATAACACATTGGTCCGTGATTATTCAGTTGGTCCTTTGATTATGCCTGTTAAACGATGGTCCGTGATTATATATAACGTGGTCCGTGATTTTACACGGACCATTATACCCCTTACCCATATTACGCATGGCGCATTCTGGTGGCTTCCTACGTTTCTCACGTTAATTTTCTTTGTACAATAATCATCCCCTATATATATATATATATATATATATATATATATATATATATATATGTTGATCGATCAATTACTTTTACAAACGAACGAATCAAAGTTTCTCTGTATTACTTCATTAAGTTATAAAGATGTCGGCGAATTTTGGCGGAGATTCTTCTGGAAACATTTCAGTCTTTGATACATAACATGTATTGCAAACGTTATTATGTTTTTTTATGTTTAAGCTTGATATATTTCACAAGTTATTTGAATATTTCAGGTGTTCATGACTTTTGAAGATTTGTTAAGCTGGGTGCAAGAAACTGGACGAATGAACGGAGTTGTCGTTGTCAAACAACGTTCAATGAAAAACGTTAATGGCGATGTCATTAAAGTGTTTCTTAAATGTGATCGTGGTGGTGAATATAAAGGAACATCATTAATAAGACGTTCAGGAACAAAAAGGACCAACTGTCCGTTTCAGTTGGTTGCAAAATACTTTTCTAATGATAGTTGTTGGATGTTGCATGTCACTTGTGTTGAACACAATCACGAGCTTGCACAACAACTGGAGGGGCATCCATTTGCAATGAGGTTAACCGATAATGAAAAACGTATGGTTGAGGAGCTGTCAAGACACAACATGGAACCTCGTGACATAGTACGATCTTTGCGTGAACAGAATCCTCAAAACGTGTCAACGCTCAGAACCATATACAATGCACGTCAACAGATGTGTAACGATGATCGGTCTGGATATACTCCAATGCAGGTTTTGTTCTCTATGTTGCGTAGTAAAAATTATGTGCATGAGTGTCGTGCCAATAATGTGACGAATGCATTAGAAGATTTGTTTTTCATTCATCCAAAATCTTTTCCAAAATGGCGTGCATTTCCACATGTTTTGTTAATTGACACGACATATAAGACAAATAGGTATAAAATGCCGTTTGTTGAAATTGTTGGTGTCACTTCTACCAATAAGACTTTTTGTATAGCTTTTGCGTTCATCAGTCAAGAGAAAGAAGATAACTTTTGTTGGTTGTTGACACAACTTAAGTTAACATTAGACAAATGTATTGAGCCACGAGTTATTGTAACTGATCGAGATCTTGCCCTTATTAATGCTTGTCAAAAGATATTTGCGGATGCTGTTCGTTTACTTTGTAGATGACACATTCTCACCAATATTACAAAAAATTGTAAGAAAAGCTTTCCTGCGCAACAAGACTAGGGCAGATTTGAATTCATGTGGAAGAAATTAATTGAGTCTTTCACCGTGGAAATGTATCAATACAACTATCAACAGCTTTCTATGCGATTGATTGACAGTTATTCAGGTAATAATCTTATTTATTTACTAAATTTTTTTCTTTTTTTATGTATTAACTAATTATATTATATTTTACAGGTGTTCTCTATTATTTAAATAAAACATGGCTAGACAAGTATAAAGAAATGTTTGTGTCTGCATGGATTGACCAATATCACAACTTTGGCAATCGTACGACAAACAGAGTTGAGAGTCAACACTCAAATTTGAAAAGACATCTCAAAGATGCCAACTATAACCTTGACAGCTTCGTAAATATTATTGATTCAATTTTAGATAAAAAAGAAATTCATATCAAAGAAAGCTTTGAACATAGTAAAATTCGTCGAATGGGCCACCACCGTTTGCCGATATTTCAACTATTGTTGAATAATATTTCTTTGAATGCTTTAGATTTAATCACAGGAGAACTTAGTCGGTTGAATGAAATTAAAGATAATATTTCCTTATGTGGATGTCAAATTCAAAGAAGCTGTGATTTGCCATGTGCGTGCATGTTGCATAATTATTTACTTACACATCATATTATTCAACCAGAATCAATAGATGTGTTTTGGAGAAAACTTAATTTTTCACCGCCTTACATCGACGAAAGTGATCACATTGAGTACGATGTCGAGGTAGATAAATTTGCAATTTGCCCTATCAGGGCATTTAGGTTGATCTATACGCCCGTTTATGGGCTATACGGCCGTTTAAAATATTTTTTTCAGATTATGGCAGGTACTTTGCGTGCAGGAGGTTCCCGACGACGTGGACGTAGTCCTACCCCATCTGGTTGATCAGGATCTGATCCTGATTTACCAGACATTATAGATTCACACCCCTTTTTTACAGTTTCCTCGACCCACAGACGCTCATCGTCGTTTGGGGAGACTTATCACATGGCCGATTGAGGTGCCGAGAGCGATTAATTCGGACGTGCTACAACTATTAGGCAAGTATCAGCGGGCGGTTAGCATTATTGGCGTCGACACACCGTGGCGCCGGTTTTTTGATGGTGGCTTCTTATCGGCATACCGAGAGATTATGTTAGAGTTTTTCTGCACGTTTCGTTTTCTTCATCCGCAGACCTCTGGACCTCGTAAGCATCCAGGTCAGATTCAGTTTCGACTCTGTGGTGAGCTTCATCGTATGACGCTACCAGAGTTTGGAGTCTTGTTGGGCCTGTACATAGAGGAGGAGATCGGCACCGATCTGTATCGATTGGCACGACACAAGGATTTTGACGACGTTATTGCGTTGTGGTGGCCACAGATCAGTGATTCACCCTGGCTTGGTAAAGCCAGGGTTAGCACCATGTGTGACCCGCTTCACTGATACATTCATAGGGTGTTTGCGTATACGATTGTCAGGCGTAACCAGAGCCAGGAGTGGTGAACGCAGACAAGTTTTTTTATTTGCACTCTATTCTTTCACATGCCAGTTGCAACCTGGCATGGTGTATGGACGATACTTTCGCATCTCACGAAAGTAAGAGCCCAGGAGGATATATATACATGGGTGGCTACGTCACCCATATTGCACGACGTTTAGGAGTGTTTGGCGCTGATGTGGAGGCGAGCATGACAACACGTTACCGTCCTAAGAGGGTTGGTCGTGCTACGCTGTCCGCTATGCGTATTGCTGCTGACATCCGAGGAGTCGGCTTTCGTTTCTATTTAGAGCGAGGCGTTCCTTGGGTTCCTCAGCAACAGCAGTCGCAGCAGGGAGACGTGTGTGCCACATCGGCAGGTGTGCCGTTACAGCCACCTCCACCTCCACCTCCACAAGGTCGTCGACTTGTTTTTAGAGATTCAGTTGTTCGGGATCAGTCTAGACGATTAGACCGCCTTGAGGATTTGGCGGCGTGGCAGTCGAAGGTTTTGATAGCAGTTGACACGCATTTAGGCGTTCAGATTCCGGCACTACCACCGCCTCGACAGTACCTAGATGATGCTGGTGCTGGTGACGATGCTGGCGGTGGTGGTGATGATGCTGGTGGTGGTGGTGGTGTTGATGGTGTTTCGTTTGTATTTATATTATCTTTTATTGATGTATAACTTTTGTCATGTATATATATATGTGTTTTGTGCTTGTGTATTATTTAAATATTTGTTGTTTAATTATTTGTCATTTACATGATTTGTACATGCTTTTATATTTATTTTAATGGTTACTTAAATATTTATATAATTAAACAATTATAAATTTATTGGTTTACATATAACAACTATAAATTTATCTAATAAAACAATAATTTATATAATTAAAAAATAATTTATATAATTAAACAATTATACTTTTTTTATGCAAGAAAAACGTAAAATTAATTAAATTTGGAAAAAGAGGCATAATATATATAATTGCGGTAAAAACGTTTAAAAATATAATTAAAATTGAAAAAAATATATAAAAAAAATTTATACGTCTGTATAAGGCATATATGGGCGTATAAAAAGTCAACCAGACATTCTTTCGACAACTTTTCTGACAGCACAGTTCTATACGGGCGTATAGAAGCTATACGGGTGTATACGTGGGCCATGGTGTATGATTAGGGGGTAGTGTATGGATAACAGCAGCCTTTAGAAAAAGTAAAAAACTCACTGAATGAATTCTATAGTTTATTAATGGTGAAATATTTGTGCACGAGATGGAGTACCCTAAAAAAATACAATTTTTACCCTTTAATGTCTTTATGTGTTTGTTAACATTTCTTATTTAGTGGTAGTTTATTAACAATTTAATAATTTGACTTAAACTATTTGATTCAAAACAACTCTGAATAAGTCAAGCAACCTCTTAACAATTAAGCTTTATAGTAGTCTGAAAAATTTAAACATTATACTGACTCAACATTTAACAAAACAAACAACCTTTCTTACTCACTACAACATCGATGTTTTCCCCTTTTATTATTATTATTATTTTTTTTGTGATTAACCTTTGGTGCATAGTTGATCACATGAAATTTATGTGTTTATCAATTGAAAAAGTTTACAATTTTGAAGTGAGACTCCTTAATTTATTTTAATGTGTGCGTATAAACAAACCAGTGAGACAAATAAGTTTTAATAAAACTCCATTTCTCTTTTTCAAAATAAAACTTTTAAAAAGAGCGAAAAATTGATGTTTTGTGTGTGGGTCTCTAGTCATGTATCGACTAAGAATCATAAGATGGGTCCACAATCTACTCAATAAAACGACGAGACATCTTTAAAACTAGCACATGTGCGACAAAAGTTTAACAAATTAAACGTTTCCAACTCAATTATGTAACTTTTATACAATTTTGATATTCTTTATTAATTATTTCAAGCAAGTTTACATTTTTTTTAGAAACCATAATATGAAGTTTTCTCAAAATTAAAGCATATCTAAGCTGCTTTTAACATAAAAAGGTATACTTACGCGAACAATAATGGGTGTTGTGGGACCAATGTTGAAAATTATCATGAGCTCTTTATTTAATTTTTATGAAAATAACGTTAAAAACATTGGGTTGGTCGTTAATAAGGTATCATGAACCGGATGTCTCATTGCAAACAACATCTATATTTCTATGAGATAGAAATCAAACTGTTTACATCTTACCCTTTTCAAACTCAGGGTCGTATTTGAAAGATTAGATGCCATGATTAAATGCTAAAAATTGACTCCTGTGTGTGTGTAATAATTCGTTTGTAACTAAATTTAAAGTTAGTTAATTTGTTTTTTTACCTAAATTTTAAATTTTAATGAGATATCGGGTCAAATATTTAAAAAATAAGTTTTTCTTTTAACTTTTATAAAACTCTTAACTGAGTTAAATATATTTAAAAAAATTGGATTGTAAATTGTGTATGTTTGTTGTAAAATAAACTAATACACACAAATTTTTTTAAAAAAATTAGGCCCCCCTAAAAAAATGGGTCATGTACGGTCGCACCTTCCGCACTTGCTATAAAACCCCCTTCCTCGCCTAAACCGTACCTCATTTTTGTTAATAGTATATACTGAGTACTGTAATGAAGATTTTTAAAATTTTGTAATACAAATGGTCATTAACTCTACAGTCATTAAATCGTTGATAATCGGCCAACGCATCAAAAGACTAGTGTGATGGTGAGAGAGCACATTTGACTTATAAACCCCACATCAATTGCCCATACTACCGATGTGTGACAAGTCCTATACCTTGCAATGATTTTGATCCTTAACATTGGCACACACATCATCTTCATCCATGTGATTTAGGGTTCGATTTCAAAAGTGGGTGTGGGTTTGTGGCCGCAATTGGGCCAGAGAGTCGACGGAGATGGCCAGTGGTGGTGATGGGCTAGCGTTGATTGGTGGTGGTCTGGTGGATGGCGATAAACCGCAATTAATGTGGGTTCCAAAATTATGTTGTCAATGATTTGTTAGAGAGAGTAAGATAGGGGGAAGAATTGAATACAATGGGTGGTAATGGGCATACTATTAATTTTTCTAATCAATAATATTTTTTTTTAGAGAAAATGTCATACAAATGTAACCAATTTTCAGCTTTGTTCTACTTAGGTCACTCATATTTTTTTTTGTTCTGATTAAGTCACTCATATTTTTTTTGTTCTGATTAAGTCATTCATACTTTTTTTTTGTTCCGATTAGGTCACTTTACTTTAAAATAGTGTTCTAATCACAAACATTTTACTTACAATATGAGTGACTTAATAGGAACAAAAAAAAGTATGAGTGACTTAATTGGAACAAAAAAAAAGTATGAGTGACCAAATTGAAACAAAACTGAAAGTTGGTTACAATTCTATAAAGTTACCCCTTTTTTTATATATAAGTCGTCTTGAGAAGTATAACAAGTTAACAACAAAAACAATGATAAAGTAAACAAAAGAGTTAAATCTTACAGTATAATAGTAGCGTATAATGTAAAATTTAATAACAATCTAATCTAATGACCAATCCGACTAACACCCTTTAATCCCGCTGAACCATGGGCTCTTTCATATTTAGTTTCGTTTTTTTTTTAATTATTGTTCTTTATGATAAGGGTTAGAGGTGGGCAAATCGGGTTTTTTTTGGAACCAACCGGTTCAGTTTCAAACTGTTTCAGTTCCGGTCAAGAAAGTAAATAATCGGTTCTAGTTCCGGTTTTTGATCGGTTTCAATCAGTTTTTGGCCGGTTTTGATTCAGGTTTTTACATGTCATGTCTTATAATCATTCAAGCACCTTCTTTTGCGAAAAAAAAATCATAATAATAATGATACAAATAGAAAATTAAAAAAAATAAATAAACAACAATTGGCACACATATGTGATATGTGGCTGTATGAGTTTTAAAAGTCTTGGCCCATAACTCTTTCAACTTCTTACTTAATTCCAAAACATATCAGTTACAAGTTGTGCATCGGCCCATACTCGACTTCAAAGGCTCTGACACACAACAGACTGACATAATACTAATAGATTGGTTTACTGGGTTAGGATTGGCCCAAATAAAGTATTCATTCAATCTTTTATCTTCCTCTCATTGGTAATAAATGACTATTATTTGGGGCGAATATTTTATTTTATTTTTATTCAGATTTTTTTTTTGTAAGAAAAGATTTTCCATTCCAGTTGCCATCACAAAAACCTTATCCGCAATGCTAAAGACTGAATTTACTATATGCATCCTAGTCATTACTATCACATCAGCATTTTACTCTTTCTTTTAACATGCAATCTCTCTACTCTTTTTAACTCCAACACATTATTTCCACATGCATTTTCTCTCTTCCACATCACCATTTCATTTTCTGTTTTTTTCTTATAAACAAATGATTTTTTTAATGTAAAACATATTTAATAAATAAATATAAAATATAATTAATTAATTAAAAAAAAGAAAAAAAAACTAAATAAAAATTAAAATGACATTACATAAAAAGAAATTACATTTTCCTAAAAAATAAAATAAAAATACTTAAAATTAAACTACACCTAAAATTTTTTTTAAAAAAAACTTAAAGAAAACAAGACCGAAAATTAAGCTTTCCTAAAAAATCTACTCTTGATTAGCTTGCCTAAGATCCCAAAGATGTTCCATAAGATCCTTGCGTAGTGCGATATGAGTATCTTTGCTTCGTAATGATTTAAACATCTGCAGATGGTTTGCAAATTCAGCCGGTGTACCTTCATTATAACTTGATGGTTCAGGCTCGTGTTCTTTAGGGGACCAATTAGTTATCGCGTGACCTTCATCTTCTACAATCATATCATGTAGAATGATGCATGAATGCATTATATCACCCAACACTGGTATGTTGGTGATATTTCAGGGCCTCGTATCATTGTCCACCTGCATGGAGGACACCAAATGCTCGTTCAACATACTTTCGACAAGACTCTTGTCATCGTTTATAGTATTGCATTTTAAGATTATTGTTTGGAGGATAAACGAAATTCTTTACCAGTGTTGACCATTCTAAGTAAATGCCATCTGCAAGATAGTATCCTTGTATGTACTCATGCTCGTTCACTGTAAAGTTACACTGTGTTGTATTCCCTGCCAAGATTTGATTGAATAATGAGGAAACGGTTGTAGTTGTGAATACTGAGAAAACTGTTGTGTTTGTGAGAACTGAGGGAATGAAGATTGTTGGGGTGGGTTTTGCTGGACATCGTCGTCGTCGTTTAACAATTGAGTGAACGAAAAGAGGGCTCTTGGATCCATTTTTTGAGTGTGAAAGTTGAAAAACTGAGAGACTTTTGTATAAGATTTTGGAGTGAAAAATGAATTACTTTGAGTGGGTATTTATAGAGGGAAAAACTAATAGTTTTTTTTTAAAATAGATGTTAAAGTTTTAAAAAAATTAAAGTATTTTTTTCATAAAAAATGGCATTGCATTTTTTTTTTTCTAAAAAAAATTGATTTTTAAATAAGATGGGCCCGCTTTTCTTACACTTAGATCGCACTTGAGACTTGCAGGGGGAAGAAATGCGGTGGGTTCCATTGCATACATATGAGAAGAGTTGTACCACGTGTGACTTGCAGAGGTTATTAAATTGTAACACCCAAACTTTGCACACGATTACACGTGTTCCATTTTAGGTCCCAGATTAAACTTTATCAAAAATTTATGTTCGGAAGCGTGCAATTAACATTTCATGATTTAAACACACTTAATTTCAAATCATTTAAGTTTAAGATTAATAAAAACTAGTGTGTTTAAGTTTAATACCACCACAAGCTTTACATAACGTTTGGTCCTGCTTCACAACGTGCCCGATCTGATCGCCCGATGCATATCTATCTTTGACCTGTAACATCACATATAAGTCACAATTAGTTCATATGAACTAAGTAAGTAACCCCTCCCAGAGTTCCCAAAACTCATTTTTAACACATCCACATATATATCATATGGATGTTTATCATGTTTAGATAATAATATATCATATTCAAACATCAACTTGCACCCAACATACAGGGTGCATTTATTTCCCTTAATGGGTCATTTTCACAAATATGATTATATTATCTAATCCAACTCTACCACCAGCACCTCTGGCTAAATTTAAAACACCAAATATATATATATTTATTGGCTCAACCAATTACCCACACACCTGTGGTTTCAACAATTTAGTTTTCGGATTAACCGGTTATCCACACATTTATGGCATCATACATATATTAAAAATCTCTCACAAGGTAATAATATCATATTACCAATCATCAACTATTGCTCACAATAGTTTAATCAAAATTACATTATGGTGTTCACATTCCTGTGCTTCCACCATAGCTATTTGTCAGCACCTCTGACTATTCACACATTCGTGATATCATAATTAATTTAAGTCTTAAGATGTTCACCCACCGGTCCTTCCATCTAAGACAATTGCCAGCACCCCTGGCTATCCACCATTGTGGAGTCATACATATAGTAAGTCTTAAGATGTTCACCCACCGGTACTTCCATCTAAGACAATTGCTAGCACCTCTAGCTATCCACCATTGTGGAGTCATAAATAATTCAAGTCTTAAGATGTTCACCCATCGGTACTTCCATCTAAGACAATTGACAGCACCTCTGGCTATCCACCATTGTGAAGTCATAAATAATTCAAGTCTTAAGATGTTCACCCACCGGTACTTCCATCTAAGACAATTGCCAGCACCTCTGGCTATTCACCATTATGGAGTCATAATTATTAAGTCTAAGACACCCACCGGTATTTCCATCTAGACAATTGCCAGCACCTCTGGCTATCCACCATTGTGGAGTCATATATAATTCAATTCCCGGATTAAACGGTTAGCCACACATTTATGGTTCAATTAAATCAATTTCACCGGCTCATCCGGCTAAATTTTTAATGCATTTATATTATGCATACAACTCAAGCATAACATTCATTTGGAAACTAATAATGCCTTCTCAAAGGTCTTTTAACTCCATTAGTTTCATTAGTCAAGTTATGCACAACCAACATATAAACATCAAAATCATATTAATCAATCACCGGCTCATCCGGTTATTCTAATGCAATTATATTGCATATATGTTTCATCTTGAAACTTAACAAATACAATCTACTGGATTTCTCATCCAATAGTTTACATCACATATGTAACATCATTCACATATTTCAAGCACGCAAGTAGACTCTTTCTACTACTTATATGTAATGTTACAGTAAGTTGGGTAACTTACCTGGTTTAAGCGGTTGTTCACTTCCTACAACCTCTTTTCCACTTCTGTGAATTGTCCTTTGACTTTCACCACCAATACCTAGTTGTAATTCACATATATACAACTAGTTTCAATACTTATAGCACATACAATCAAGTTTAGCACACTTGATTGATCTGACTTGCTCAAAGTCAATTTATCACATAATTGTTAATAGTTTTAACATCAATTCCTCACAATCATCATGTAATCCATGGATTATAATCCATAATTCATTTCAAAATTCATAATCTACCCATCCTACTAGTTATCATACCATGATATGGGTTTTATAACATCCGGACATTATACCGGCTTCAAAACGAAGATTTAACCATCAAAATATCAAATTCTTCGTTTCTAACAATCCCTAGTTATTAACTAGGCAATAATCAATACCCATAATCATAGTATTACATTCAAAACTAAATTTAATCCACACAATATTAAACTAGTAGGATAAATCGAATCGTTACCTAATCGAACGGATGTTCAATCGCAAAACAACGATCAGATGTTGTAGAATCGAACCCTAGCTCGATCCGAATGTTTGGATGGCTTCAGAACTTCATTTTGATGATAAAAATTCGATCAGATCGTCCCTGGGTGTGTTAAAGTCGAAAGAATGAAAAAACAAAATTTCTTTGCACAATTTCTGAAATGATAATGATCTGCCAAACCGCCACACCCGTCGCGTACCGCGAAGAAGAGCCAAAAAAGGTTTCGCGTACCGCGAAGAAATCCGGAGAAATCCGATATTTTTTTTTGACCATCGCGTACCGCCGAGAACCCTCAACCCTTCCTTAGCGTACCGCGACGAGCCCCAAAGCATAACAACTTTGTAATTTTCTTCGTTTCGCGATCCCGGGCAATCTGTAACTTCGTTTCGCGCACGGTTTTCTCTCACGTTCATAATTTCTCACATATTTTCGATTTGTAACAATCAAAATCATTTCATTAATAATCATATCAACGTGTGTGATTGCTGAAAATCGATCGTTACATAAATGCGCGGTGTGGAGAGTCTTATAAATATTACAAAAATGCTCAGCTTTTACACCAGGAAAAAAATTTTACTGCTCTAACCAAAAAAAATAAATAAATTCAAACAACTCAAACAATATATGTAGCCGAAACGATCCAAATATTGAATGGGTTAAGATGGGTAGCACTTAAACACAATGCGGGTCAAGATGGGTAAACAAAAAACTATGTAAATGCAATATATTCAAACACTTAAGAATAATTAATAACATATTTGATGAGAAAATCACTAAACATTATTCAAATGAACTATTTGTTTACTTATAACACATCTTAAGTCAAACTAAATTACGTTTTTAAGAATAATCCATTTATACCCGACCTGATTTTGCTTAAAACTCGTTCTAACCCGCACTCATCCTGACCCGAATCCGTTCTAACCCATTACCCAACCCGCCCAGTTTGCCGTACATACTCCCTATGGTTTGGCTGTTTAACCATTTTGCTCGAAACTTTTCAAAATTGTCATTATGCTTCCTGTGTTTTGACAAGTTAACCATTTTGCTTCATGTGATTTAACAATTATAACATTTTATCTCCCTATGGTTTAGAAAAAAATGGAGTATAATATAGAAATATTAGAAAAGTTTGGAGCAAAATGTTTAACTATCATATCACATGAAACATAATGGTCATTTTGAAATGTTTAAAGTAAAAGGGTTAAAACTGTCAAACCATATGGAGCAAAATATAAGTTTTTCCTAACATCTATACTACTATATAATCTATATCTATACTCTATAATAAAAGGGTAACAAAGTTGCCACTTGTCACATTTTTACATCACTAATGCCACATGTCACCTTTTTACATTACTATTGTCACTTGTCAACACCTTATTATTTCACTTAATTCTCTCTCCTATTAAATAATTGCATTCTCTCTCTTATTAAATAAATTATTTATCTTATTAAATAATTATAATACTAATAACTAATATATTATTATCTTATTATTATAAAGCACACTTAAAAAAATTTTATAAAATATGAAATTTTCTAAAATCAAAATTTTTTAAGTAAGAAATATTTTATTTTCAAAAAACAAAATTTATGTAAAGAACAAGTTATCTTAAAAAACGATTTTTTAAAATAAATTATATTATTAGGAGTTTTTAAAAAATGGGATTTTTATCATCCGATGACGTTTTTTAATTTAATATTTTATATTAAACCCGTGTAATACACGGGTTTATAACCTAGTATATATTATAATGACATAATGATCTTTTACCAAAAACTCTTAAAATTAAGAGTTTTACAACTCTTATAACATGAAGTACAACTCACAAAGCTTTAAAAACCATAAACAAAGGGTTTTTTACTTTTAGCTTGTCCCACATCGATACTTTTAAAAAATAAAGTGTTGAAGAATAACTATAAATGAAACCATCTCAAATCAAATGAATCACTTCTTAAAATTTAGTCACATTTGTCATACCATATTGGCCTTTTAAATTGTGACTTTTATCATAATAGTTTTTTCAGTTAAATATTAATTTTAAATTAAATTAAAAGAGTTGATTTTATAAAAATGTGATGGTTTATGATTTTTACGAGCCAAAATCAGCAACCTAAATGTTTTGTTTTTCGCCGCATCGCTCGCACATCTCACTAGTATATAATAATGACTTAACATCGTTACTAAATTTAGCATGATTATGCAAAATCATCGATTGGAATCAATATATTCTGGTACACGACATATTTGTATTAATAAATAATTAAAGCAACTAACACAAGTGCAATTAAAAAAAATTCACACAAGTGTTCATATTCAACTGAGAATTTGAAAATTTTGGGCTCTGATATCTGATACACGTCACATGATGTAGATTATTATACATGAGTGTCTATATACTTCTAGGGGTGTTCGCGGTCCGGTTTTTAGGTGGAATCGTATGTCAAACCATTAACAGTTTTTGAATAATGAAAATCAAAACCGAACCGTTCAAAATTAAAACCGAGCCAAACCAACCCGTTATCAACGGCTTGGTTATAGTTTGGTTTACGGTTTGGGATTTTGATCCCGCTAAAAATAAAATCGAATCAAACCAAACATTTTATAGTTGAAGGCGAACTAATTACACCAAGTCCAAATGTATTTTTTTAAAATGACGTATAAATCATGAACTTAATCTATACATACATACATACATACATACATACATACATACATACATACATACATACATACATACATACATACATACATACATACATACATACATACATACATACATACATATGTGTGTGCATATACATATATCTATATTTATATACACATACACATACGGTCTGATCCGGTCAAGTTTTTTACGACCAGTTTTTGATGAAAACAATAATCAAACTGTAACTTTTGTAACCGAACCAAGAACACCCCAGTATACTTCAATGATAAAAAATAAAATTTTGCTTGATAATTATTGTATTCAGTGATTTCAATTGAACTATAATGATTATAACACTAAATATACGGACGGAAAAAAATAATAAAAAATAAATAAAGTGAAACTTGGTGATCGTGTTCAACCAGGTTAGAACTTGAAGCTCAAAGCGAGATTTTTTTTCTATCGACGACGACGTGTTTATTTGTATTTATCTCAAATTAGACTCCCAAATGATTCCTAAACCAATAAAAAAAAAAGTGAAAACTTAAGTTTTCATTTTACACTGGATTCTAATGGGCCATAACTTTGTCAAGCGATGGGCTTGACTTAACTTGTAGGCCCGAAGAAACTGGGTCCATTTATGTTCCATTTAACATTTGAACTGGTCAGAATCAAGCAGGCTTCTGGCAGGCTAAAAATAATTAATATTTTAATTGACGATAAATTAAATGAGCACCTAAACAATTTTTGGTCATTTTTTATATATAAATCTAAATCACTATAAATATATGGGAATTCTTGCAAAAATAAAAAATATTTAGAAATTATATACTATATTATTAAAAGGAATATACCTTAGATGTCAAAAGCATTATTACAGGAGTACAGGACAATTGGTGTAGTTATGCAAGTCCTATGATGAGGAGTGTGAGTTCAAAATTTAGAGGTGCACAAACCGGGTTTTTTTGGAACCGGTTCCGGCTTAAACCGGTTCTAGTTCCAATCAACAAAGTTAAGACGGTTTCGTTTCGGTTCTCGTTCCGAGCTTTGACCGGTTCTGAACCTCTTTAGTAATTCTCATGACTGGTCCAACTCTGTAGCCTCTACTTTTTTTGTTTTGTTTTCTTTTTATTTCTTATGTATTAAACTTTTTATTTAAATTCTTTTATTTTTCTTTTTTGCGCTTATTTAATTTTTTCCCTTTCTTTAGGTTTCGACACTTACGAATAGGTTTATAAAATAGATCGTAATTATTTGTTTCTAAATTTTCTCTTCTTCTCTTTAATCATAACGTGCTCGTTTTTATCAAAGCTTTTATATAAATATTGTTGCATGGAATTACACTGTCATGAAGGTAGCTAGGGTATAAACCTTTAAAGTTGTTACTTAAATTTAAATAATTGATAATAAAAAAGCATTCTATGAATTTTCTAAAACGAATAATGAACGGAGTATGCTATTTCCTAGGGAAGTTTCGTTGGAAGTGTAGGGATAGCAATATTATTATATGACTGGGATTCTATTTAAAATTAATTTTTTAAATTATTGGCTTTTTTTTTTTTTTTGAAAAAGTCAATAAATTAAAATGGTGCTTGGTAATGTCAAAAGGACAATTTATTTTATTTTTTGAGTAATGATAAAAACTTGTTTTGAATAAGCTAAAATTTCTAGTTTTTATAAATAGATTTTTAACTTTTTAATACAAATAATCATGTTTGATAGAAAAAAATAAACTAAAAATTTTTATAATATTTACAAACAACATCAGAGGGAGAGGAATGGTTCTGGTCAACTTAATCATGTTTCAAGGATTCAAATGCATGGTTTGGCTATTTTGTTTTCTTTGTGTTGTTGATGCCATCTTCTTCATGCAAAAAGTAAATTCTACTTGAGATTCAATAGTCAAATCTTCCTTACATGGTATTCAGATGTTTATCATAATATATAAATAAAAGCTAATTAAATACATTCTAAGTGTTATAGTTAGCATTCTTATTCAGATAGATTTGAGTCGAATAAACCGATCAAACTATTACCATACATTAGTGTCTATATATACTTAATTGTTAACAAAGAAAAAAAATCCTTGAAACAAATAATATACAGAATTAAACAAAAACAAATCAATCAAAATTCTTATTATGATATTTAGACATATTCGGGTCGCATAATTGTTTATTGAGCATCAGATATAAAAAATTTGGTTATTTGGATCAGATATCTGAATTCAACCCGAATAAATGGAAGAAAACATGTTTATTCTAGTTATTTGGATATAAACCATGCTTATTTGAGTTATTTTGTTTATTTATATAGATTCGAATTGAATAAGCATATTTCTTATTCGGGTTAAGTCCTGTTTCAAATATGGTTTAAAAAATTCCAAATCCGAATAAATAACTTGAATAAATTGTTATCCAACCGATGATCACTCATGTGTGTTTGCATGTATTTATTATTATTATTATTATTATTATTATTATTATTATTATTATTATTATTATTTATATAGAATAATTCCGGAGACCATGTGTTTCTAGTTAAATCATAGACACCTCGTGTTCTATTTGATTTTAATTCAATATTACAAGTTGGTATTTTTATTTTTGACTAAATGAACATAAAAAACACAACATTCGAAAAATAAACCTATATAATAATAACAACATTCTAATAATAATAATTTTTGTTAATTACATAGAAAGTCTCTCTGGTATATTGGCATTAAACTAATGATATATAGCTTCAAGAAATTATAAAAATGGTCCAATCTATTTCAAAAATATAACACAAGTAGCCGTTGTAGTGAAAACCGTTAAGTTTTAAGCTTAAGTTTTTTTTAAATGTAAATTACGGTTTTGGCACATGTGCTTTAACATATTCAACCCAAAATATAATCTTTTAAAAATGCAGCCCATGTGATTTAAACAAATAACGGTCCAACCCATATGGTTTAAACAATTGACGGTCCAACCCATATGGTTTAAACAATTGACGGTTTTGCCTCCAATCATATTTAGGTTTGGGGCCAAAACCGTTAGGCTATAGGAAGATTATGTTTTAAAAAACTTTTTTTATACATTAGATCTTTATTCTTGTTTCAAGTGAATGGTTTAGAGTCCATCTTCCTTTGAAAATTCATCATATATTAGTTAGGAAAACTTATAATCTTTGGATATATACTTATGCTATTATATAGCTTTTAGATAGTTGGCATAGTGGTCACAGTCATTTAACTATGATTAAATGAATCAGATTATGTCTCTTCTTTTAACTGTGATCCATGTTCTTATCAATTAGCTATCTTTTTTAAATCCAAAATAGAATTCTAAAACGCACATAATTATACATATTTAAAATATGTTTGAGCTAGAGGTTTGCCAGAGTGAGTATTCGGACGCGAGTTTCTTTCAAAATTATAGACGGGTCATGTCACTAGTATTGTCTGTGTTTTACGAATGTGAGTGGCTTTTAACCACTAGGTTTACCCGAGTGACCCGGTTTTAAGATGCATTGGTTGACTGTTCAACAAAAAAATTATTGGTTTTTCTTGTATTTATTATATCATTTATGAAGTTGCTTTAGCTTCTAGTTGTTGGAAATTTGATAAATTTGATTAATTATCAAATTTAATTTGAATTAAAATCAAGACTCTTCATCTTACTCAATCAAATCAAGGCTTTTCAAATTACATATATTGATTATATGCATTAAATCAAGACTTTTGGTATCACCTTCATGTAGTATAAATACAAGACATATGATGTCTTGTTAAGAAGTTGAAAAAATAGAATACTACATGATTTACAATACACATACAATTCCCTACATTTTTGATACTATTCTCTCTTGTTTCATATACACTTTCGGATGCTAGGTTAATCCCGACAGTACACATACTGTTTCGGTTGTTGTACCCTGAGAGACAGACGCGTTCGTCTTGAGAAGAGGTGTGAAATCTGTTTTAAGAGAAGCGTATTGAATACGTGCCTCAACCACAATCATCAACATGTTTATTCGATGTCAATGAAGAATAGGTGGAAGACATAAGTGGTTGAAAGCTAGAAAAGATATTCTTGAAGCATTTGCTACCGGCTCGTCAAAATGTTTGATTGAAGACTCAATATTAATCATTCACTAACCAAGGATGCTATTTGGAGTACACAACGAAGACATGGATCAAAACATGTTTGGTATATAAATTAGTAGTTTATATTATATTATTTTAGTCTTGTAACCGGTTTGTACTAGATTATTTTCTATGAATAACGAGAGTCTTGCTATTATTTATATTTTAGTTTTGTGTTATAATAAAAACGTGAACCCATCTCCTACAATCTTAAAACAGACTTTCGTGAAAAATCTTATAAATAAGGATTTTGGGTTCATGAAAGTTAAATATAAACTAAGATTTTTGATAAAAATCTAGTAAATATTTTTGAGAAATATTTAGTACAAGTTGGTCGGATTTTGTAATTGGAGTACAATATTTAATCCGAATACTGTGTTATAAGACATATGTTTTGATTCATTGTTTTGAGTTCATGGGTTTTAATTGTAAATTTAACCATGAACAATTTTTGGTTAGCTTCAAAATATGTTTTTGAACATTCATTTTCTAATAATCTTATTAGAAAAAAAAGGTGGCTTTGAAACACATATAAAATGTTTGCAAACAGTTTTTTTTAACGTGCGTTTTAGAAGTTTATTATTATTAATTTTAAAAATAATACCGGTTACGAAACCTTTACATTTTCTAATAAGCATGTTAGATGTAATTATTGTTTTTGGTAAACAATATTGGTTTGAACAATTTAATTTTTTAAATGACGTGTTAGAAACAAGGTGGTTTTTGAAACCGTATAATCAGTTATCAACATTTAACTAAAGCATTTTTAAATGCAAATACATTTTTATGAATTAAAAAATCGTTTTTATTTTCATTCTCACACCGATATATAATTTTATAATTATATATATATATATATACACTCATTATTTTATCAATTTTAGAATAAAAAGGTGTTTTATAATTTTTTTTAGAGTTAATTGCACGGATGGTCCCTGTGGTTTACCTAGATTTCACTGGTGGTCTCTAGCTTCGAAAAATTACAACGATGACCGAGAGATGATCAAATGTTAACCCTTTCTTATAGCGTTAACCCATTAACTTTGACAAAAAATGCCCGAATCTTTGAATTTTTTTTCATGGCCTTTATTATACGTACATAGGGGGTTTCTTTTTTGTGTTTTTGCTAATTCATCACCGTTTAGAATTTAAAACAATTGTAAGTTTGAGTTACACTATCTGATGTAAGCAGTGTAACGCAAACTTACACTTGTTTACACTTGTTTTAAATTTTAAACGTTGATGAATTAGCAAAAACACAAAGAAGAAACCACCCTTATTTAAGTATAATAAAAACCATGAAGAAAAAAAATCAAAGATTTGGGCATTTTTTGTCAAAGTTAATGGGTTAACGCTATAAGGAAGGGTTAACAATTGAACCATCCCCTATATATACACTAATTATTTTATCAATTTTAGAATAAAAATGTGTTTGATATTTTTTTGAGTTAATTAGACGGATGGTCCCTGTGGTTTACCTAGATTTCACTGGTGGCCCCTAACTTCGAGAAATTACAACGATGACCGAATTCTTTGCAAAAACGTAACACGGATGATCCCTGGAGTGGATGCTGTTAACGTATTCTGTTAAATTTTTAAAAATGACAGAACTACCCCTCCCCACTTTAACCAGCCTCTCTTCCCTTCTAGCCACATACACACAATTGCACCACCGACCCCCTCTGGCAATCACCACCACCGACAACCTCCGACAGCAATAACGCCTTCACCCGTGCTCTTCACCGTCGCCATCACGGTCTCCAGCGGAGGGCCGAGTCTCTCGTCTGAACATGACGCGGATTCCTGCCCATCCCCTCCTTCCCGTGCAAGGATTCTGACCATGGTGGAAAGAAATTGGGTATTGTAGGTAGATTTGGAAAGTTATGATGTGGCTAATAAAGCAATTGATTTGGGGATTTTGGATGGCACATGGCGATGCTTATGATGTTCTTTTTTCTTCGTTATATTTCTTGATGTATATAAGACTGGTTTCATATGCTAGGATATGTGGATTCGTGGATTATGGAGACCAGAGGTGACGGTGGTTGGCCGCCAGAAGTGGTGGTGGTGGGGAAGGAAATAGGGGTGGGCCTGTTTTTTATATTTTCAATAATAGAGGGTATTTGGGTAATTTTACATCCCATTAACAAAAAAGTTAACATACATCCACTTCAGGGAGTACATGTATTATGTTTTTGCAAAGTATTCGATCACCGTTGTAATTTCTCGAATTTAGGGACCATCAGTGCAATTTGGGTAAACAACATGAACCATCTGTGTAATTAACTCTATTTTTATTGGAAAATCCAAGTTATTTTCTAGTTAGAAACTCCACGTCATTATTTATATTTTTCCACATCATATCAAAGATAACAAATATTTAATAGAACCATACATATCATCTTGGTAACCTATTAATCTGATAATCATACAGTATTGAGGTAACAAATAAAACTTTAGTAACTTTAAAAAACAAAAAAAAAGTTTTAGCAACTTAATTAAAACGGTTAACAAACTCAATACATTTTTATAAATTTACCAAGTTTCTATTCTTTTAATAATTTCATAGACGTTTTTTTTTTTCATTTTTTAAGCTAACATTGTAAAATGAAAAAGTAAACAAAAAAGAAAAGCGAGAGTGAATGTTTAAATTCAAATAAAAGGTTGACGGAGATTCCCGTTCTTTAGGTCTCCGGTGGATATATGGGGCTCACCGCACCGAGCTCACCACTAATCTAGAACTTAGCATCTTCAAAGGTCAACTTTCTCCGGTTTGACCTCACCGACACATTCACCAATAATATATAGACACGTCACAATGTTGAAATTCAATTTAGAGAAATCGTCTAGAAGCAATGTTATGACCACTTGTTACATTTCAAGAATTAACGTGGTAGGATAAATTAGACTTTTAAGCAACGAAACAACCGATTATCACGTTTACGCAATGTTTTAAAAACCGGTTTTTCACTTTGAACTGGATTTGACACGGTTCAACGTGTTATAGCTAGTTATATCGGACGGTTTAACCGGACTAAGAAGTTAACTTTATAATTTCATATAAAAATACAACTTAAAAAATGAACCAAAAGGATTATATATTTAGATACGTAATGCTTCGTAAATTGTAATTCATGTTCCGAATCATATGAAACATCAATTTATTCATTAGAATAAGATATTTTGAACTCTTAAATCTTGATGGCTAGGATCATGAATTTGTGAAAGTGATAAAAAAAGAATAAGATAGCTTGAAGAACGAAATCATGAATTCGTGATTGAAGACTAACTTAAAAACTTATAAATGAGTAATAATTATTTTTTTTTGAACGGCGAAGATCTCAATCGTATGAACCCACTATTTCCAGGCCATGTTACCAAGGACTAGTTACATGGATCTCCCATGAGCCATCACAACCATCCCAGGAGGAAACCCCACTGGGAAAACCACCTGACCTCCTCAGACCCCTATTTTACTGCGAGAGTTTTTGAAGCCAAGATCTCCCATTTGAAAGACTCTTAAAGTACCATTGAGCCACTGGCTCATTGGTAGTAATAATTAATGGGCCGCTAACTTTTGCCATAATTATATACATTGAGCTCAAACTTGTATTAACGGGAAATACCAATATTACCGACAATATGATATCTATGTCATTACCTAGAGGTGGCCATCCAAACCGGTTCCAGGACCCGATCCGGAGGACCCGAACCGGTTCCTACCCGATATTCTCAAGAACCGGTTGGTACCCGGTAGTACCCGAAAGTTAGGACCTGTTCCACGATTTTCCCACTCGACCGGTAAGTACCCGGACCCGAACCGGAACCGGTTCCGGGTGGTAGGAACCGGTTAGGAACCGTTTATAGCCGTTATAACGAATCTGAGCGTTGGAAATCCATTTCTAGCCATTTTTTGACCGTTTGGAGCTTGAATCTAGCCGTTTTTAAGGTTTATTAATAAGTTTAAGGTTTTATTAGGGTTTATTAATTATTAGTTTAAGGTTTTATTAGGGTTTATAACTTATTAGTTTATAGTTTAAGGAAAAAAAACAAGTGGAACCGGTTCGGAACCGGTTCTAAAACAGGAATCGGTTTGGGACCCTACCCTAACCGAGTACACCGAATATGGTTCTTTGTGAGTGGAACCGGGTACGGAACCGGTTCGGGTCTTTGGTGGAACCGGTTTGGAGGAACCGATGGGTCTCAGGAACCGGTTCCAGTTCTTGAAAAAAGCCCGGTTTGGCCACCTCTATCGTTACCCCATATTACTAGCCTAATTTGTATCGCTGCGTTTTGCGGTATCCAGTTAAACAAGTAATATCGATCGGTATCAACCAGTATAATATCATTCTGTTTAGTATTCACAATTTGCATTAATTTTTGGTGTAATTTGGCATACTATTATATTAATGGTTTATAGTAATGTGTTATATACCGGTGTATTACACTAACTTTAGTTAGTTTTTGATTTTGAATATTTAAGATCTCTGAACTAACTAAAGTTTAAAATTTAATTAGTTAGTTTTCTGCCAAAAACTTACAATTTCAAATTAAAATGATAAGATCATATTTTTGTAATTATTAAAGTTAAAAAAAATAATTTGAAATTACCTTTTAAAATAAGACAAAAAATGTAACTTTTATCATCGTTTTTATAATTTTAGGCGTACATTTCTTTTTTTGAAAAAAATTGTTCTTTAAGAATTTTTTTTCCAAAACTTTTATTTTCTAAAAATAACAAATCGAAATATTTCTTATTTTTTAAAGTTTGATATTTATGAAAAATCATATTTTATAAACTTTTTAAAATATGTTTTATAAATTAATGATTTGATTATCAATATATTAAACAAAATTAAATTTGTAAAAGATAAATAATATCATTAGCTATTATTATTATTATAATTATCTAATAGGATAAATAATATAATTTATTTAATAAGATATAATTAAATGAGTGCATAAAAAATTGGCAAGTAAGATTATGGTATTAAAATGTGACAAGTAAAAATGAAAATTTTTGTTTATTATGATATAAAGATAAGACTATGTATCAAGAACAAAACGAAAGTGAATATAGTCTTGTGGTCTTTCACCAAAATATTTAAAAACTAATTTTAACATGAAAAATTCAAGAAAACTCAAAAACATCATATGATTTGACATGTTTACGAGCTTCATTAGTCGCATTTATATCGATGACATTACATTAATTAAGCGCATAACATTGATCATTTATTGCAATAGGGTAAGCTATAGCAACAACGCCTATAACAACAACATTGATCATTTATTGACACGGGACTGTAGCCACCAATAGCAAGCAACAAGATTTTGTTGCTATAGGTGTTTACATCCTATAACAATGATATGGCCTTGCTGTAGTTTTGAAAAATATCATTGCTATATACTTTTTCTATTGTAGTGAAAAGAGAGGAATGATGAATCAGTTACAGAAATTGAAGTAGAGATACAAACCATATATATGACTAATACGAGGGTTCATATGTTCATCATTCGGTGTCATCTCACTCTTATCAAACAAGCAACTTGTTGCATTTAATTAATGAACGGATGTATTTAGAAAAGATCAGATTATAGTATTAGGATTGCGTTCAACTAAATAGTCCTCTTATCCTAAAAAGGATAAAAATGATTATTGGTCATTAGATCAAAGAATTAAATTTAAGATGAAAATTTTAAAATTTTAGTGGGAAAAGTTGTTAGAGGGTAATTTAGTCATAACCACTTTTCCCCCAAATTTTTTAAACGTTTCGTAACTTTTACATACGAAATTATGTTTTTTTTAAAAAATATATCATAAAAACGAGGATTTTTTATCTTTAAAATGAGTATAATTTTATTATAAAAAATGAAATTTTTTTCAGCTCATTGTGTCTAATTATCCTCATTGTGTCTTTTTTAAATATTTGTGTATAATTATCTTTTTGTGTTTTTCTTACAGGTAATTGTGTCTTTTTTAAAAGTAATTGTGTCTTTTTTAAAGATCATTGTGTTATTCCTACTCGTCATTATCTCATTCTTGCTTAATATTATGTATTCTGCAACATTATTGCGTCTTAAATTGTTCATTAAAACACAACATTGAGCATAAACACAAAAGACACAATGGCATATACAAAAGACACAATGACCTATACAAAAGACACAATGACTCGTACAAAGTTGTTATACTCATCATTGTGATTTTTTTACAGGTAATTGCGTCTTTTTTTAAATATCATTGTTTTATTCATAATCGTCATTGTGTCATCCTTGCTTAACATTATATATTCTGCAACATTATTGTGTTTTAAATTGTTCAGGGAAATACCATATTGAAAAGAAATATAAAAGACACAATGACATAACCAAAAGACACAATGACATGTACAAAATTGTTTATACTTGTCTTTGTGTCTTTATTATAAGTAATTGTGTCTTTTAAAGATAATCGTGTTATACATATTCGTCATTGTTTCATCATTACTTGACATAACGTATTATGCGCATTATTGTGTCTTAAATTGTTCATGCAAACACAACATTGAGCAAAAGCAGAAAAGACATAATGACATGTACAAAAGACACAATGACCTGTACAAAAGACATAATGATCTTTACAAAAGACACAATGACCTGTACAAAAAACACAATGAACTAAAAAAACAAAATTTTTTGTATAGCAATACACTACTAATTTTGAAGAGAAAAAAAAGCTCGTTTTTATGGTATATTTTTTTTCAAAAAATAATTTCGTATGTAAAAGTTATGAACGTTTAAATAAAATGAGGGAACTTGATAAAAAGTCAACAAAAATATTCATTACTAAAATACCCTCCAACAACTTGATTTAATCATAGCGATTGATTAATGATCTAATGACTCAAGATCCTTCTCAGGCTTTTTAGGTTAAGAGACTTATTTAGGTTAACTTAACCCTATAATATTATACACATAGTAAGTGGAATAAATTATAAAGTTTAGAAACTTAAGAGGATAAAAATGAATTTTTTTCATTAAACCTAAAGAAAAAGAAAAAAAAAATGAACATAGAGATTAAAGAAAAAAACATTATTATATACATCCAGATACTATTAAAAATACAAACTTTTGGCATAGGTGATTAAAGTTCAAGTTTTTTGGCAGAAAGAATAAATAATTATATATGTATACGTTCAATTATATTTATTTTGCATTACTTATTGTACAACTTTTCATTTTTTAAATAATAGTATTTAAGTTTTACAAGCTTAAATGTTTCTAATATATTCATTTTTTTTTATCAAACAGGCTACACAAAGATTTATAATCTATGCTTTTTGATTTAATATTTTAATATAGTGTTATTATTATATAATATATACAAAAAGTTACGTTTTTAACGGGGTTTAATAAAAAAGGATGAACGCAATATGCATGACATGAAACTTCATAGATACACCGTACACGGTCTATAATTTATTCGACGGTTATATTAAAAAATGGACATAAAAAATTCAAACGTGTGAATAAACAATTTGAAGGAAGAAATCGGGAAGTAGAGGAGAAAAAAAAAAGTAAGTTAAAGCTGAATAATAAAAAGATGATAATAAGCTTTTAAAACTATCCAAATAGGACAAGAGTTAATTAGATATATGAATAATGACGTATAATTGAACATTTTGAAAGGAGCAAAAATTTACATGATTTACACTACATGTCAATTTTTTTGAGACAAAAGAGGATGAGGAAGTAAAACCAATAGTTCAATCAAAAATTAACATTTTCGGTTAAAAAACTAACACTATAGGACGAAAAATAGGAGAGCAGTCCCCCTGGGGGCCCCTATAAGCCTGAACCTTGTGTATGATTATAATTTGGATTTATACTATCAAACCGCATAACAAATGCATTAGATGTATGTTGTATTTTAGTTTGATGTGTTGTAAATTAATAAGTTTGATGCACAAGATTAGAATACATTATATTGTATCGTCGCAATCGCCTGGCTGTGTGTACCACGTCTAACACCATTTTTTTCTAACGGTGGGTATTTTGTCTCTGCCTCTTTGAGCACCTTTCTTACGAAATACACAGGCTCTTGTTGTCCGTGCCTCTCTACTATCAAGACAGAACTAATGGCTTCAGTACCGATGGCGACATAGAGCAATAGTTCTTCCCCTGCTCAAGAGGCTATGAGTGATGCTAGCTCTGCTATGTGCGCCTTCATGTCTTGAAAAGCTTCTGCTTCATTAAGCCATTCAAAATTTTTAGCATATCCTTTCAATGTTTTGAAAAATGGCAAAGATTTTTCAGCTAGTTTTGAAAGGAAGCAATGTAATGCTCCCAACTTACCATTAAAAACTTTGGACATTCATCCTACTTTGTGGTGATGCCATCTGTTGTATTGCCCGGATTTTGTCCGTGTTAGCCTTGATCTCTTGTTTGCTCACTATGTGTCCCAGGAACTTGCCTTCACGGAACCCGAAAGAGCACTTTCCCAGATTTAGCTTCATGTTGATGTTCCGCAAATTTTTGAATGTTTCCTCGATATCCCACATCATTGCTTCCTCACTCTGGCTTTTGATTACCAAGTCGTCGACATAGGCTTCCATGTTTCGGCCGCCCTGGTGGCTGAATGCCTTGTCAATTAGGCATTGATAAGTAGCCCTTGCATTTTTCAATCCAATAGTATAACAAAAAATGCCTTTTGACGTATGAAAAGATGTTTTTTCCTCATCTGCTTTGCTCATCTGCATATGGTGATATCCTTTATAAGCATCTAAAAAACACTTAAAAATTGTAACCTGCCAAGGAGTCCACTTTTAAGTCAATTTCTGAAAGAGGATAGCAATCCTTTGGACATGCCTTGTTGAGATCTTTGAAGTCCACACACATGCGCCAGCTTCTATCTGATTTTTTGACCATGACGGGGTTGGCAATCCACGAGTGGTAGTGTACTTCCCGCTAAATTCCAGCCTTTACCAGCTTATCCACTTCATCACAGACGGCTTTACTTCGATCAGGTGTCATGTTTCGCTTATTCTGGACCACCAGATGTGACCGCGGATTAGTGTTAAGAGAGTGTTCTACTATGTACTGTGGTACTCCCGTCATGTCTGAAGGCGTCCATGCAAAGACATCCTGGCTGTGATGCAGGAGTTTAGCCAGGTCTTGTCGTCCTTGCTGCATCAAATCTGGACCTATGTGGGTAAGCTGACTTGGATGGTCTTTATGGATGCTTATTCCGTGCGTCGTGGTATCATCAAGCTCGAACCTAGCTATCAACATTTGCTCCGTCTTCGATAATATGGTGCATACACCCGCTTTTGTGGGGAACTTAATCATGGCATGGGCGGTGGACATGATGGCCCCGAAGGCGCTGATTCCATGCCGACCCATGATGATGTTGTACCTTGACGGTGAGCGAATAACCAAAAATGTTATGTTTTCAGTGCGCTTATATTTGCCTTTTCCAAGGGACATCGGCAAAGTGATTTCTCCTAAGGGACAGACTTTTTCCCCAGAAAAACCAATCAGTGATGCTTCGTGAGGTCTTAGTCGTGCCTACGCCTCCTTGTCTAGCTGGACAAAACAGTGTCCATACATAAGCTCTACTTACCCCAGAAAAAAGTTATGTTTTCAGTGCGCTTATATTTGCCTGACTTACCGTAACTACCTAGGTTATTTAGTCAGGTATCATATCCACGAGGAGCTTTTGGTCAGTGTTATTTGTTGTGTTTATTATCTAACTAAATAACCTAAGAAAGAAACTAAAACGGGAAAATGATTTATCACCACAATTGACTAAAAACAGAAAAAGTAAACTTGAAATTGAGAATTGTTGATTTGAAATAAGAAAACCAATTGTGATTAAGAAAGAAACTAAACTTAATTGATGTGTAATTCAAAAGTGAAAACGAATCACACCCGGGTTTGGTTTAGTAAGAAATTTGGTAATCTTATGTTTTGACTTGTTAGGAAATCACATAGACATGATTTGTTTAGAATTCGCATGAATGGATAATTGTAACTCAAAATTCTGATTTTGTAAATTAATTGATCTAAATCAACTAATAATAAAACCTAGATTCCCAATTACAATTGCCAATTAGAATTAATAATCCAATCAATAGAAAATGTTTAACAATATGAAACTGAAAAATGATGACTCCTCAATTGAACTAATCAATCCAAATCGTTTAATCCAATACGAAATCAAACATACAAACATATAAAGATCCACAAATCTATCAATGTTTGTATCCAATCATAATGGAAACAATAAGAAAACCTAACCCTAACTAACCGTTCACCCGAGTATTATCACAGAGGGTTTAGACTCGGATCTGCATTTTGGATCGATTTGATCTTGATTCAGGAATCTCTGATGTGATTGGAAGGGTCAATTTATGATTTCCTAAGCCCTATAACTCCCCCAATATCATGAAAATTCATCCTAAGGGTTGATAATATGAAACACTAGGTTTTGGGGCTTAAATAAGTGCCAAAACTCGTCAAAACGCGACTTTTTCGGGCCACCCGGCGTACCATACGCCGGTAACTGGCGTATCATACTCCATACTCAGTTTCTACACCAATTTTGCTCTGTGATACGCCACCAATACGCCATATTGATACGCCACTTATGGAAAAACTTCGTTTTCTTCCATTTTGACCTTCCAAGCACCATTCCTCAGCCACTGTCACACCCCCAAATTCCCACTCGTGGCGTATGTCCACGTGGATGTGACGTGTCCAGAATCACAGCTCAAGGTCATATAGAACACCTCTATATGCGTTTACAAATCCAAAGTTTGACACATACACTTAATAAAATAGTTTGCAGCGGAATAATGGTTTCAAATCATAGCAGCGGAAAATGATTGTTTTACAACGGAAATGAATATGTTTGAATACATAAACCGAATGTAATTGTTTTCAAAACTTAACATAAACAGAAATGCATGAATGCCCCTATGCTCGGTTCCTTAAATGTGCATTCCTGGATGTCCATCATCCTGTCAGTTACCTGAGAATACAAGTTTAAAAAGTGTCAACACAATGGTTGGTGAGTTCACAGGTTTTGATATACATATAGTAAGAAAGTGTGTCATGCTGTTTATCAAATGTTAGTACCGAGCCCTAGGCCCAAAGTGTCGGTGCGTCACTACCGAACTAGACTTGTTTGTTCTTGCCTCCGCTATGCCTCGTATGCATAGCAAGTTAGGTCAGAGTTTGCACGGGTTATGACATCCAGTCAACATAGTGCCCTGTGGGGTTAGTCATTCCCTAATAGATCCATCCAAATCTACCACGTTGTTCGTACATTAACGGTAAGACTTTGTGAGGGCTTAATACGAGTTCAACACTTAATGTTTGTCCAATAAACCAGCATACACAAAAATGTTTGTAATAGCAATAATGTTTGACTCGATGCAACATGTATTCTCCCCCTATTTAAAAGCGTTTGAAAAAGAGTAAAGAGGGGCCGTAAACTCACCTTAGTGATGAAAGTAGTATGCAAGCGTAAGCTCCTGAAGTAGTAGTGCGTCGGTCACCGGCAACCTATATCGTACACAGTACGTGAGTTCGTGTAAGTGACCGTGCTAGTGTTCGTGTTAGTGTTCGTGTTTGTGCCCAACAACCCTTGGTTGTTCATGTTTGTCCGTGTCGGTCCACAATGACCGTGTTTGCTCGTGTTGGTCTACATTGACCGTGTTTGACTAGAGTTGACCGTGTCAAGTCAACGACCCGTTGGTGAACCGTGTGACGGTTTGTGAATCATGTAGCAATCGTGTAAGTGCTCGTCGTGTGCAAAACACGCAAGTCGCGTCTACGGACAACTTACTATTTATAGTAAGTTTCCATTTTTGGAAAGTTCACAAAGCATATCGGTTTTAAAGTTCTAGCATGCTCGTTAGTCCTACGTGATCATGTTAACACATAACACATAACACATCATCATACGAAGTCACATAGGTCGTTTTCATCATGTTAGCACACAAAAGTTTCCTAAAATGGAAAGTTTCCATTTTTAGCATATGTGACATCGGAAACCATCTAACTTAGCATCTAATCATCATGTTATAACATAATAAGCCATTTAGCATGCTCGAATCATTCAACATATTCCTAAGTCGGTTTTTGTAAAAATAAAGTTACTAAAAATAGTAACTTTGTTGTTTTTGTATAAAATGACCATCTTAACATATCTAAACCAATTTTCATATCACCAATCATCATTCTAAGTCATCTAGCATCATATAAACATACAAACATGGTCCAAAACATCATCTAACAACATCTTGACCCGAAAAATTACTAAATATAGTATCCATGTCAAAATGACCATAACCAACTTCTAAATCACATTCTTAGCATCAATATCATCCTAAATACATTCAAATAACATATCTAGATACATGCATGTTCATATTTTCCATCAAAACATCCATTTGTAACTAAAAAGTTACTATAAATGGAAAGATCCAAAAAAAATCATGTTTTAATCATCAAAATCACGATCTAGCCTTGCAATATCACTTGTACATTAGCAATAATCATTTATACATAACCAAAATCATTTAGAATGCCTTAGATCATACATGCATGGCATCTTTTCAACATTCTATGAACAAATCATGAAATCCTTACACACACATCATCATGGATCATCACAAATCATCAAAATAACATCATAGATGATTATTAATAGTGGATTTAACCATAAACCCAGATTCAAATCACAAGAACTCGTGCATGTGGTGCTAGGGTGTGTGCATGTGTGTTTAAAGGTGGTTAGAGTGCGTGTTAGCCATGAAAACTACCTCTCACGGTCTTGAAACTCTTAGATGTTGTAGTAGCAGTTCTAGAAATCCCCTGAGGGAGATGAAGGTGAAAGTGGTGGTCAAGCTTTCTAAGTCCTCTTCTTCAAGTTGTTTGTGTGATCCTAGCTTCTCCTCTTCAAACTTGAGCTTCAAGATGCTCAAAAATGGCTTCCACAGGCTGTAATGATGAAGAGGAAGTGTGTTGAGCCGAAGTATAGCTGGTAGTTTCGAGAGAAATGAGTGGAGATGTTGTATCAAGTCCCTGGTTGGTCCTTTTAAGATTTCTGCGATTCTGACACCCCAGGCGTAACGCCTGACGTGGGTGGTTGTGACTCTGTCGTTACGCGCGAGGCAGCCGGATGAGGCGCTCAATTTTCCATCCGCGCGTATCGCCTGATGTTGAAGGCTCGGGTCAGGCGTACCGCCTGGCCCAATTATCAAGCCCAATAAGCTTGTTTTGATGTTCTGGGCCCATTCTTGCCCGTTTCTCGACTGTAGAACATCGTTTAGACTCTAATAGTCAATTACTAGCCATAATTGACTTGTGAAGTGTTTCTGTGCTCAAGTGTTGTGATGTTCACCAACGTTCGTGTGTTTTGACACGTGTGTGCAGTTTCTGATAATCCCTTGGGTTATCACGTTGTGTAACAATGTTCGTACTGTCGTGCCACGTGTCACACTAAATTAATCTAATTCTAGTGCCACGTGTACATAAGGCATTTAAATAAACATTTAAATAAATGAAAAGCTGACCTGGAAATTACGGGGTGTCACATCCTCCCCTTGTTAGAAAGAATTTCGTCCCGAAATTCAACTTACGTTGCCAGTGTTTGTCTGTTCCGCGAACAGGTGTGGGTACTTTTGTTTCATCTAATATTCACGTTCCCACGTGAATTCCGGTCCACGACGCGAATTCCATCACACCTTTACAATCGGTATTTTGCTGAGCTTGAGTTTCTTGGTTTCCCGGTCCATAATTTCAACCGGTTCTTCAACGAAGTTTAATTGCTCGTCGATCTGGATTTCCTCGAGAGGAATAACAAGTGTCTCATCAGACAGGCACTTCATGAGATTCGAGATGTGAAACACATTGTGAACGCTGCTCAGTTCGTCTGGCAGACTCAGCTCGTAGGCCACAGGGCCTATTCGTTTGGTAATCTCGAAAGGTCCAATGTAGCGAGGGTTCAGTTTGCCTCGTTTGCCAAACCGAATGACTCCCTTCCAGGGCGAGACCTTGAGTAACACTCTGTCTCCCACCTGGAATTCTAACGGTTTGCGTCGTTTGTCGGCGTAGCTTTTCTGTCTGTCTCGAGCTGCTGCCATCCGTTTGCGTATTTGCACGATTTTCTCCGTCGTTTCGTGCACAAGCTCTGGGCCGGTCAGTTGGCTGTCCCCAGCTTCCGCCCAGCAGATGGGTGATCGACACTTACGCCCGTAAAGTGCCTCGAATGGTGCAGCTTGGATGCTCGTGTGGTAGCTGTTGTTATATGAAAACTCAACTAACGGTAGGTGAGTCTCCCAGCTGCTTCCAAAGTCAATAACACATGCCCGAAGCATGTCCTCTAGTGTCTATATGGTGCGTTCACTCTGCCCATCAGTCTGTGGGTGGTAAGCGGTACTCATATCCAATCTCGTACCCAAAGCCTTATGCAAAGACTTCCAGAAATGCGACGTGAATCGACTGTCGCGGTCAGATATGATCGAGATTGGCACTCCATGTCGAGTGACCACTTCCTTCAGGTAAATCCGAGTGAGTTTGTCTAGTTTGTCGGTCTCCTTGATGGGTAGAAAATGTGCGGACTTTGTCAGTCGGTCTACGATAACCCAGATGGTATCGCAACCACTTGCCGTCCTAGGCAGTTTAGTTATGAAGTCCATGGAAATCTGTTCCCATTTCCACATTGGTAATTCCGGTTGTTGAAGTAACCCTGATGGCTTCTGGTACTCAACTTTGACCTTGAGCACGTTAGACACTTACTCACGTAAGTTGCAATCGCAGCTTTCATGTTTGGCCACCAGTAGGTTGTCTTCAGATCGTGATACATCTTGTCAGAGCCCGGATGTACGGAATACCGGCTCTTGTGAGCTTCATCCATCACTACTTCCCTTAGTCCCCCGTAGTGTGGAATCCAAATACGATCCATTAAGTAGTAAGCTCCGTCATCTTTTGCTTTTATTTGTTTATCCATGCCACGCATGGCTTCATGAGTGAGGTTTTCAGTTTTTAGGGCTTCCTGTTGTGCGATTCGAATCTGATTTGGCAATTCAGAATGAATCGTGAGTTGTAGGGCACGCACGCGTTTTGTTGTTTCCTTCCGGCTCAACGCGTCGGCCACTACATTTGCTTTACCGGGATGGTACTTGATGGCGCAATCATAATCGCCGATGAGTTCGACCCATCTTCGCTGCCTCATATTTAGCTCCTTCTGGTCGAAGATGTGTTGTAGGCTTTTATGATCGATAAAGATAGTGCATTTTTTGCCATACAAGTAGTGTCGCCAGATCTTCAAGGCAAATACTACGGCTCCCAACTCAAGGTCATGAGTCGTGTAGTTTTTCTCATTCACCTTCAGTTGTCGTGAAGCATATGCTATCACCTTCTCGCGCTGCATAAGCACGCAACCAAGTCCTTGTTTTGAGGCGTCGCAATACACCACGAAATCATCGCATCCTTCCGGTAAGGATAGGATAGGTGCAGTACATAGTTTCTGCTTCAACAAACTGAAAGCAGTTTCCTGTTTGTCTCCCCAGTCAAACTTCTTGTCTTTATGGGACAGGGATGTCAGTGATTGAGCAATCTTTGAAAATCCTTCAATGAATCTCCGGTAGTACCCGGCCAGACCTAGGAATTGTCTCACCTCAGTCGGAATTTTGGGTGCTTCCCAGCTCTTGATGGCTTCAATCTTGGCAGGGTCTACGTGTATTCCTTGCTCATTAACCACGTGTCCAAGAAATTGGACTTCGCGAATCCAAAAGTCGCACTTTGAAAACTTCGCGTACAGTTGCTCTTTCTTCAGTAATTCCAAGACTAGCCTCAGATGTTCAGCATGTTCTTCTCGATTCTTTGAATAAATCAGAATGTCGTCAATGAACACTATTACGAATTTATCGAGATAAGGTTTGCACACTCTATTCATGAGGTCCATGAATACTACGGGTGCGTTGGTTAGTCTGAAGGGCATAACCAAGAATTCGTAGTGTCCGTATCGGGTTCTGAAGGCAGTCTTAGGAATGTCATTCTCTTGTATCCTTAGTTGATGGTAACCCGATCTTAAATCGATCTTCGAATAGTAGCTTGACCCTTGCAACTGGTCAAACAGATCATCTATTCGTGGTAATGGATATCGATTCTTGATCGTCACCTTGTTCAGTTCTCTGTAGTCGATACACATACGGAATGATCCGTCTTTCTTCTTCACAAACAAGACCGGTGCTCCCCAAGGTGAGAAGCTCGGCCTGATAAATCCTTTGTCTAACAGTTCCTGCAACTGGTTTGATAGTTCTTGCATCTCAGTTGGTGCTAGTCGGTATGGAGCTTTAGCAATCGGTGCCGCTCCTGGTGTGAGGTCTATCTGAAATTCGACTTGTCGTTTCGGAGGTAGTCCAGGTAGATCCTCGGGAAATACGTCGGGAAAATCGCGGACTACGACGATGTCCTCAATCTTCCTTTCTTTCTTCGGTTGCTCTGCGATAAGGGCTAGTATAGCAGTGTATCTCTTTTGTAGATACTTGTTCGCCTTCATGCATGACATGATGTTCAGTGGTACTCCCCGTCTTTCCCCCTGAATCGAGATCTGTTCGCCGTTCTGCAACACCACTCGTACGATCTTCTCGTTGCATACAATCTCGGCTTGGTTAGCGGATAACCAATCCATTCCAAAGACTACATCAAAGCTTCCGAGAGTCACCGGCATCAAGTCAATTTCGAGTTCGTGATCCGCCAACACCATGACGCATCCTCGAAAGACGTGTTGTGTTTCAATCAGTTTGCCGTCGGCTAACTCTACAGTATATTTATAGTCTAGTGGTGTCGGGGTAATGTCTAGCAATTTACTAAACTCACTAGATATAAAGCTCCTATCGGCACCGGTATCAAATAATATACTAGCGTAGACATTATTTAAAAGGAACGTACCGGTCACGATGTTCGGGTCATCCTTGGCTTCCCCCGAGCCAATCACAAAAGCTCGACCCTTGGCTGCTCCTCCTCCGGCCTTCTTCAGCTGAGGGCAATCCCTCCTCATGTGCCCCGGCTTGCCATATTCATAACACCCTCTGGGAGTGTTTTGATTGTTGTTGTTGTGGTTCTGGTTGTGGTTGGGGTTGTTGTTGTTGACAGGAAATTTTGATTTACAATCCTTGGCCATGTGGCCATGTGGCCATGCCGTCCACATTTCAGGCAACGATATCGCTCGCATTGCCCAAAATGATGGTAAGAACAACGGTTGCATAAGGGATATTTCCCTTGGTACACACCCTTCCCCTTGTCGTCAGGTTGGGTTGCAGTAAAGGCTCTTGCCGGAGCAGACCGCTGTTGTTGTTGGGGTTGATGAGATTGGTGCTGACTCGGTTCCCACTTCCTCTTTTGGCTCTCTTGAGGCTTTACATGCTCGCCTCGTTTGGGTAGCTTGCCTTGTGCTACCGCTTGGTCAGTCAGTTTATGAGCCAGTCTGATCAGTGGTTGGATGATGGTGTGGTCGGAAGCAGTTACTGTGCTTTGAATCTGTTCCGGCAGTCCACTTATGAATTGCTCGATCTTCTTATACTCTGGCGTTACCATTGCCGGGCATAGCTTGCACAGTTCGTGAAATCGAGTACAGTACTTCTCGATCTCCGATCCCACCATCTTGTGTACCCAAAATTCCTCTTCCAATTTTCGAATTTCGTCACGAGGGCAATACTCCTCATGGAGCATCCTTGTGAAATTCTCCCAGGGAATAGAGTTGGCGGTTTCCAGTCTGAGAGTTTGGACATGGGTGTTCCACCATGTGAGGGCCGGTCCCTCCAGAGTTCCCGTAGCATATTTCACTCGGTTTTCCTCCGAGCATTCAGACATAGAGAAGACTGACTCCAGCTTCTCGATCCAGCGAAGCAGTCCCACTGCTCCCTCGGTACCTTGGAACTTATGTGGGTGACAGCTTAGGAAAGTTTTGAACGAGCATCCCTTTGCTAGGCCCCCATGAGATCCTGTGCATCGGAGTTTAATGTAACATGTTAGTGTCTATGCTGCCTATACTATGTTAGTCATGTTAGGCAGAAGTTAATACCATAGTTAGTGCCACTAGTCTCACTGGCATGTCGGTTCGCTTCGTACTCCGCGAGTACTTTGTAGAACTTACGTTCGACCATCATGTCGATCCTTGCCTTTTCAGCCTTGAGTTTGAGTTTGAGAGCGTTGGATCCTCTTCCGGACATGTTGCTATATGGAAATGTTAGAATGTTAGTTAGCATGAGTTAGAGTGTTAGCAAATGTCATGTTAGAAGTCAAGTCAGATGTCAGGTCAGAAGTCGTGTTAGCAACAGTCATAATGATACAATAGATAATAACAAAGCATAATTCTCATTAATACCAGATTTTTGAAGTACAATAATTTCAAAAGGAAATACAATACAAGTTCTTCGAGCACATCCCGCTCGTCTAGGCCAAAATAATAAAAATACAAGATAAAGTAATCCACTAATCCGAGTCCATGGAGACATGTGAAATGTCACTAGCAGCGTCTCCGTCATCATCGTCCTCCTCAGGATCCTCGTTGGGATCCTCATCAAAATCCTCTTCTCCGAGGTCATTGACCTCGAATTCAGGACCATCCTCCTGTGGAGGTTCTTCTATAAACTATGCAGCCCATGCATTGAGCATGGCGTCGCTAGCCTGTACCATCGCCTGAGTCTCCTCGTTGGCGACTCGGTTCTCCGTAATACGTCCATCATGCTCCTGCATGATGTCCACCATCTGCCCATGCTGACTCATCAGCTGGGATACCTGGAGACGTAGGGTCTCCACCTGCTCCTCCAGTCGATCGTTTCGCTCCTCCAGTTGATCGTTTCGCCTTTCCAGGCGATCGTTCTTCTCGCGAAGAACTAGAACCATATCGGACAGCTCGCCACTCCTCCAAATCTCTCGCCGAGTGCAAGCAACGTGGGCCGCGAAGGCCTGCTCTAGTGGTACCCCGAGTGGTGGTAATCGACGGCCTGGAGTGGTATCGCCAGGGAAACGGTATGGAGGTACTCTCTCCCCGATGATCCATTCCTGGATCATAGTGGATAGCCATCCCCAGTGTCGGGCTCGTGCTGCGTCCCTAGCTCGCCTGTCCATCTCGGCGTCTACCTGCGCCACAATGTCATGGACTCGTCGGCTGCTTTCAGTCAAGTCATCGGTCGCCGAGCGTCTGCTCGAGCTCCTGTTGGTGTCTTCGTTGTTGGCCATCCCTGTAAGTCTCAAGTTAGTAAACTATAATTCAATATAAGCAATAATATCATCAATGTGCAAGGTTCTATGTGTAGTGTCTAAAGTTGAGCAATGGCTATAGTCTAAGTTTACTACATGCAAACCTAGTTCTCTATAACCAAGGCTCTGATACCAGTCAATCACACCCCCAAATTCCCACTCGTGGCGTATGTCCACGTGGATGTGACGTGTCCAGAATCACAGCTCAAGGTCATATAGAACACCTCTATATGCGTTTACAAATCCAAAGTTTGACACATACACTTAATAAAATAGTTTGCAGCGGAATAATGGTTTCAAATCATAGCAGCGGAAAATGATTGTTATACAGCGGAAATGAATATGTTTGAATACATAAACCGAATGTAATTGTTTTCAAAAGTTAAACATAAACAGAAATGCATGAATGCCCCTATGCTCGGTTCCTTAAATGTGCATTCCTGGATGTCCATCATCCTGTCAGTTACCTGAGAATACAAGTTTAAAAAGTGTCAACACAATGGTTGGTGAGTTCACAGGTTTTGATATACATATAGTAAGAAAGTGTGTCATGTTGTTTATCAAATGTTAGTACCGAGCCCTAGGCCCAAAGTGTCAGTGCGTCACTACCGAACTAGACTTGTTTGTTCTTGCCTCCGCTATGCCTCGTATGCATAGCAAGTTAGGTCAGAGTTTGCACGGGTTATGACATCCAGTCAACATACTGCCCCGTGGGGTTAGTTATTCCCTAATGGATCCATCCAAATCTACCACGTTGTTCGTACATTAACGGTAAGACTTTGTGAGGGCTTAATACGAGTTCAACACTTAATGTTTGTCCAATAAACCAGCATACTCAAAAATGTTTATAATAGCAATAATGTTTGACTCGATGCAACATGTATTCTCCCCCTATTTAAAAGCGTTTGAAAAAGAGTAAAGAGGGGCCGTAAACTCACCTTAGTGATGAAAGTAGTATGCAAGCGTAAGCTCCTGAAGTAGTAGTGCGTCGGTCACCGGCAACCTATATCGTACACCGTACGTGAGTTCGTGTAAGTGACCGTGCTAGTGTTCGTGTTAGTGTTCGTGTTTGTGCCCAACAACCCTTGGTTGTTCATGTTTGTCCGTGTCGGTCCACAATGACCGTGTTTGCTCGTGTTGGTCCACATTGACCGTGTTTGACCGTGTTTGACTAGAGTTGACCAGAGTTGACCGTGTCAAGTCAACGACCCGTTGGTGAACCGTGTGACGGTTTGTGAATCGTGTAGCAATCGTGTAAGTGCTCGTCGTGTGCAAAACACGCAAGTCGCGTCTATGGACAACTTCCTATTTATAGCAAGTTTCCATTTTTGGAAAGTTCACAAAGCATATCAGTTTTAAAGTTCTAGCATGCTCGTTAGTCATACGTGATCATGTTAACACATAACACATCATCATACGAAGTCACATAGGTCGTTTTCATCATGTTAGCACACAAAAGTTTCCTAAAATGGAAAGTTTCCATTTTTAGCATATGTGACATCGGAAACCATCTAACTTAGCATCTAATCATCATGTTATAACATAATAAGCCATTTAGCATGCTCGAATCATTCAACATATTCCTAAGTCGGTTTTTGTAAAAATAAAGTTACTAAAAATAGTAACTTTGTTGTTTTTGTATAAAATGACCATCTTAACATATCTAAACCAATTTTCATATCACCAATCATCATTCTAAGTCATCTAGCATCATATAAACATACAAACATGGTCCAAAACATCATCTAACAACATCTTGACCCGAAAAGTTACTAAATATAGTAACCATGTCAAAATGACCATAACCAACTTCTAAATCACATTCTTAGCATCAATATCATCCTAAATACATTCAAATAACATATCTAGATACATGCATGTTCATATTTTCCATCAAAACATCCATTTGTAACTAAAAAGTTACTATAAATGGAAATATCCAAAAAAAATCATGTTTTAATCATCAAAATCACGATCTAGCCTTGCAATATCACTTGTACATTAGCAATAATCATTTATACATAACCAAAATCATTTAGAATGCCTTAGATCATACATGCATGGCATCTTTTCAACATTCTATGAACAAATCATGAAATCCTTACACACACATCATCATGGATCATCACAAATCATCAAAATAACATCATAGATGATTATTAATAGTGGATTTAACCATAAACCCAGATTCAAATCACAAGAACTCGTGCATGTGGTGCTAGGATGTGTGCATGTGTGTTTAAAGGTGGTTAGAGTGCATGTTAGCCATGAAAACTACCTCTCACGGTCTTGAAACTCTTAGATGTTGTAGTAGCAGTTCTAGAAATCCCCTGGAAAGCAAGCTTTTGCAGGGAGATGAAGTTGAAAGTGGTGGTCAAGCCTTCTAAGTCCTCTTCTTCAAGTTCTTTGTGTGATCCTAGCTTCTCCTCTTCAAACTTGAGCTTCAAGATGCTCAAAAATGGCTTCCACAGGCTGTAATGATGAAGAGGAAGTGTGTTGAGCCGAAGTATAGCTGGTAGTTTCGAGAGAAATGAGTGGAGATGTTGTATCAAGTCCCTGGTTGGTCCTTTTAAGATTTCTGCGATTCTGACGCCCCAGGCGTAACGCCTGACATGGGTGGTTGTGACTCTGTCGTTACGCGCGAGGCAGCCGGATGAGGCGCTCAATTTTCCATCCGCGCGTATCGCCTGATGTTGAAGGCTCGGGTCAGGCGTACCACCTGGCCCAATTATCAAGCCCAATAAGCTTGTTTTGATGTTCTGGGCCCATTCTTGCCCGTTTCTCGACTGTAGAACATCGTTCGAGCGTCGTTTGGACTCTAATAGTCAATTACTAGCCATAATTGACTTGTGAAGTGTTTCTGTGCTCAAGTGTTGTGATGTTCACCAACGTTCGTGTGTTTTGACATGTGTGTGCAGTTTCTGATAATCCCTTGGATTATCATGTTGTGTAACAATGTTCGTACTGTCGTGCCACGTGTCATACTAAATTAATCTAATTCTAGTTCCACGTGTACATAAGGCATTTAAATAAACATTTAAATAAATGAAAAGCTGACCTGGAAATTACGGGGTATCACAGCCACCCTTTGATCCTTGGACTTCCAACACCCATCTTCTTCACCCGAAAACCTACAAATCATCAAAACACGCGAACCATCACCATATTCCATGTAATTAACGCATATAAATGCTCAATTGCGCACCTAAACTACATGGATTTACCTAAACCATCAACTATCACTGGTGTGAACTGGACTGCTGTCATCGGTGCTGGTGAAAAGTCAATCTTTACCTGCATCCAAGGCTTAGCAATTCTTTTAGAAAGTACCTTGGGTATGTCTGACTGTGATACCATCAGAATTTACACATTTTTGCCTTTGTCTTTGGTTGTGTCGGCGTTGTTAGAGGTTGTTTTCTTCCCTTTGATGTCCTTTACCTGACCGCTGCTTCAATTCGTTTTTTAAGCTGGAAGCAATCATTGATAAGCGCACCATGGAATTACCGAAACCATCACATCCCCACATTTTCCCTTTGCTTGCCCCAAGCAAAATCTCATGCACAATCTAACAATGATTATTCAACTAACGGTTTGTCCATAACCTCCCCAATAATAAAAAGATTCAAAACCCGTGATCAATCCCCAAGACTTACAACGTGCAATAGATTTACATCTATCAAACAACGCAACAAGTTCTAGCTATGATACACAACTACATTTATTCCATTTCAAATGAATCATTACATGTGTTAACATCTCTCACAATACACACTCCACTCGGTTTCATATATGAACTAGTATTATAAACTAGTATGTTTATGACACTCATTCATATAATGAAACACCCTTTGCATAAGCTTGCAAGGCAATCAACTCTCCACCACTAATTACTAAGTAATGCACAAATCAAGATGACTTTTTTCGGGTTGGCTATGGCTAGGGTAGGTATGGTTGGTGTTGTGATGGGTGACAATGGGCGAATCCAACTAGAAAGTCCAACACTTTGACATAATTACTTGTGCACATGTGTTTTGTTTTACCTTCTCCTCCTTTTATTCTTCCTTTTTCACAATATTTATTCATTTTTTTTCAAAACATTAACACTTTTTACTTTGGATTCACCACATGAGTTAAAATTGAACAGGTAACAATGCTAATTTTTGGCTAAAATCATGGGTTAACAAACGAATAGGAATTTGGCTCAACGGGGCAACTAAGGGATTTTGTTGTGGGTAAGTGAAACAAACAAAACAGGCTAAACAATGGGTTTTCTTAATGCCTATATCATTTCTATGCACACCTTAGGTTGTGGTCTTAAGTTGTATTAACCATGAAAGTTCTACCTTAGATGTTCGCTATGGTCATCACACACCAAATAATTTGAGCATGTATTCTTATTACAATATTTGCTCGACATAGGCTCAAATCCTCACGAAAACAGCGGTTAAGGGTTAAGATGTGACACACCTAACAATCCATTCTCAACTTCCTATCCGTAGTCATGTATTGCTACTAGCACTTACAGATTGTTTATCAAGAATACTTTATTCCGCAACTTAAAATATCAACCACAATTTAAGAATCTACTTTATTAATTGGTTTGCTCATGTTTTCACCATTTTGTTTTCAAATCATGTTTTCATGCACATTTGAAACTTGCATTAGAGACATTTTTGAAAAATTTTTGAAAATATTCCATTTTCCTCCCATCCCCACATTTAAACCTTACATTGTCCCCAATGTAGTTTTATACTAAGTCCGAGTGTTGAATGAGGGTAATGGGATGATCCACCCGAATCCATATTTCAAACCAACATTAACTCATCAACCAAATTATAATAAAAGTGAGGTAGGAAAAACACATGGACCTGATAAGTTAAACAAACGTGATTGGCAACCCTTGGATTTTGGTGATTAACCCCGATGCACATGATGAATGTGTCAACCTGATGGTCCATTGCTCTTGCACACACTTGAGTGTTTGAACGGAATAATTAAACATATACAAAACAATACAACAGAAAACAATAAAAACAAAACAAACAAACAAAACCTAACTCACTTTCGTAGGAAACACGGTTGCATTTAGCATATGCAACAAGCCTTTTAAACCCCCGGTAGCCCGGGAGGAGGAGTGAAGTCTCGTGATGGTTTTTAGTATACACACCCACAAATTTCTCGGGTTGCCTCCCTGATAGCGCTAAGTTTTAGGTCTTCAGCCAGGCCGTACCTGATTTATCTCTCATGGCGGTTTAAACGAACATTTACCTACCATATTCCCAATAAAAGCTCGATAATTGACATGTCGACTCCCTATGTGTTTTTTCATGATTGCCCTATCACTTGAGTCAATGCTTGACAATACAAGTCTAACTTTACTTATCAAAGTTCTAAGGCATGTAAAGTAGTTGATATGTTTTGTCCACACTCGTTTCCTCAAAGAAATTGACATGTATGTTGAATGAGTTTTGTTGCTGAGGTAATTGACAATGAATAATCCAATATCTTGCAGTACCACCTTCCTAATCTTTATCCTCGAACCATCATGAGGACAACATAGAGGTTTCTCATTCAATGGTGCCTTATTAAATGTTATCTCTATAGTCAGATCTAAACATTTTGCTCTATGCTTTGGAAGATCTGTACCCTCTTCCTTCAAACCATCATCATTATTAACCACAAATTGTTTCACATGTGACTCTTCAACAAATGAGGGGCTTGGTGTAGTATTAATCTCCATGAGTTCCTCCCTGAATTGAAAAGATAATGAGAGAGACTCTTTGATTTGTATTTTCAGCAATAATGTCTCACGCTTAATACTTAAGTAGTCAATTCTTTCTTGATCCGAAAGATGGTGTTGTGATAGAAACTTATCAATTTTGGACAACATCATCTCCAATCGAGCAATATATTCCTCATCCTCATATTGATAACTAACTTGAAACGGCTCAATATTCTAGATACAATATTTTCTTGTATATGAGGAGGAATCGGATGTTGATTATAATCATAATACTGGGAAATTTTTGATTTGTTTGAGTAAACAAAACAATCCCCTTGATTACACATGCCAAAATCCTCGTATACTGACTAAGAGTATTCATAATGATAGTTATTATACTCTACCTGGTGAATTGAGTTGTGTGTCATCTGCGGTTCATACTTGCTACAATTCCAATCTTGTCTCAAGTAAGTATCAATCCGGAATTGAGAATATATTTGAGTGTTGGACGAAAGTGTTTCATAGTTTGGATAATATGTGGGTGCATGTTCATCTTCATTGTCTGCCATCATATATCCACGTCTCTGCCTGTATTCAGAACACAATCTCTCAACTTTTCCATATTTTTGTTCGAACATTGGACAATCTTGACCCTAGTGACAGCGACTCCCACAACATATACATGGATCATGATCCCAATCCCAATCCATTATTTAACCAAACATGTAAAGAAATTAACCTGCACGTGCAGCTAGACACCCAAGATAAAGTTTAACAAATAGAAACAAACAAAAAAATAATTTAGAAGTTAGAGTACACGCTAAAAGAATAACCAAACAAAATAAATAACACTAAGCGCACTACCTCCCCGGCAACGGCGCCATTTTGATTACCAGTCGTTGGGGTCATGCAAAAACCTAAATTGCCTAGGTAGCTAGGGTAAGTCAGGTATCGTATCCACGAGGAGCATGTGGTCAGTGTTATTTGTTGTGTTGATTATTAAACTAAATAACCTAAGAATGAAACTAAAACTGGAAAATGATTTATCACCACAATTGACTAAAAACAGAAAAAGTAAACTTGAAATTTAGAATTGTTGATTTGAAACGAGAAAACCAATTGTGATTAAGAAAGAAACTAAACTTAATTGATGTGTAATTCAGAAGTGAAAACGAATCACACCCGAGTTTGGTTTAGTAAGAAATTTGGTAATCTAATGTTTTGACCCGTTAGGAAATCACATAGACATGATTTGTTTAGAATTCGCATGAATGGATAATTGTAACTCAAAATTCTGATTTTGTAAATTAATTGATCTAAACCAACTAATGATAAAACCTAGATTTCCAATTACAATTGCCAATGAGAATTAATAATCCAATCAATAGCCAATGTTTAATAATATGAAACTGAAAAATGATGACTCCTCAATTGAACTAATCAATCCAAATCGTACAATCCAATACGAAATCAAACATACAAACATATAAAGATCCACAAATATATCAATTTTTGTATCCAATCATAATGGAAACAATAAGAAAACCTAACCCTAACTAACCGTTCACCCGAGTATGATTACAGAGGGTTTAGCCTCGGATATGCATTCTGGATCGATCTGATCTTGATTCAGGAAACTCTGATGTGATTGGAAGGGTCAATTTATGATTTCCTAATCCCTATAACTCCTCCAACAGGGGCGGCCCTGAGAATCTGAGTGCCCAGGACGAGCCGGGGAAAAAAGGCCCCTAACGGCTAACGCATTCAAGTATATAAAAAATTTTCATAAGGGATAACTAATTATACTAATAAATTATAAACATAAATCACAGTGTCAAGTTTAGTGAAATACATATAACAATAATTAACCGATGATTCGTGAAGCTCTCCTACCATTCTTCATAGCAAATTGGTTGAGTAGCTCTTCGCAGTCTATCCTTTCTAATATATCGTTCTCGATAGCTATCATGGTCAATCCACTAAGTCTTTTTTGGGACATTGTTGTTCGTAAGGATGCAAATTAAGTACATATGACCCAAATTCAACAATTTATGACTAATTCAGAAAAAAAAAGAAACACACAAACACACAAAATCACAAAAATTGACCCTAAATGGCTAAATCTGTAAATCATAATTCAACATACTAACTTAAGTCCTAATTTAAAAAAATACACACAAAATTTGGCCCTAAATCCTAATTCAACAAACAATAACACAACATTGGGCTCTAAATCTAAAATCCTAATTTCAGTATTTAACATTTAACAACACATAATGTTAAAATGTAATGAACTAACACAATAACAATAATAGGAGATTTTGAGGTTTAATTCTTACCTGCAGGGGCGGCACTCGGCAGACGGCAGGAAGAAAAGGTAGCGTTGGGGACTCGGGAGCGCCCGAGCGGTGCTGCGGTGGTGAGGAAAACGCACACGGCAGGAAAAGACAGCAGCAGCCGCCATCCAGAATAGTGGAATACGGTCTTTGTAGCCTCGTAGGACGGTTGCCGGTGGAGCCGTGGATTTAATTTCGTGGAGCCGTGATGACTGATGAGGGTTTGCCGGTGTAGGCTGTGGAGCCGTGGAGGGCCCTAATTTCGATTTGGGGTTTTATTTTTTGAATGGCAGCGTGGTGGGAAATCAAAAAAAAGGGTGGGGCATTTGTGGGGTAATTTCTAATTTTACAATTAAACATAAATAATTGAAATAAAATATTTTAAAATGGGCTTGTAAAAATGAGTTGGGTATACAAAAAATTGAAAATGGACCTATTTTTATACAAATTGGGCCCTCTTTAAAATGGGTTTACAAACTTGTATTTATTTAGTTTTTTATTTTTTTAATATATATATATAATTGTGCCCCTCTAGAAAATGGGCCATGTACGGAGGTCTGGTTTGCCCCTCCCCCGGGCCGCCCCTTTCCCCCAATATCATGAAAAGTCGTCCTAAGGGTTGATAATATGAAACCCTAGGTTTTGGGGCTTAAATAAGTGCCAAAACTCGTCAAAACGCGACTTTTTCCGGGCACCCGGCGTACCATACGCCGGTAACTGGCGTATCATACTCCAGACTCGGTTTCTACACCAATTTTGCTCTGTGATACGCCACCAATACGCCATATTGATACGCCACTTATGGAAAAACTTCGTTTTCTTCCATTTTGACCTTCCAAGCACCATTCCTCAGCCACCCTTTGATCCTTGGACTTCCAACATCCATCTTCTTCACCCGAAAACCTACAGATCATCAAAACACGCGAACCATCACCATATTCCATGTAATTAACGTATATAAACGCACAATTGCGCACCTAAACTACATGGAATTACCCAAATCATCAACTGTCACTGGTTTGAACTGGACTGCTGTCATCATTGCTGGTGGAAAGTTAATCATTACCTGTATCCAAGGCTTAGTAATTCTTTTTAGAAAGTACCTTTGGTGTGTTTGACTGTGATACCATCAGGATTTCCACCTTTTTGCCTTTGTCTTTGGTTGTGTCGGCCTTGTCAGAGGTTGTTTTCTTCCCTTTGATGTCCTTTACCAAGTGGGCTAACTCGCCCGACTTGACCGTTGCTTTAATTCGTTTTTTAAGCTGGAAGCAATCATTGATATGATGGCCGGTTTCTCCGTGAAAGTCGCAAAACTTGTCCGGGTTTATTTCATTGGCGGCATTGGATAAAGGCTTTGGAGGCTTGAAACTGAACCTGGCCAGGGTATCTTTTGGAGACTTTGTCAGCTCCGTGAAATGTGTTTTGACATCGTCATTGCATTTGGGAGCGTAGGGCATTCGGCTATACGATCTTTGTGCTTCGTAAGGAAGACTATTCGTTCTTCGGTCAAAGGGTTGGAATCTTGAAGTATGGGATCGTGGTGTTGAGCTTTTTCAAGGCTGGGATCTGGGTTTCCTGACTGCATCAAGGACCTGCGTTGCTTTTTTTCCCCAAAAAAAGTGTTATGTCCATTCCATGGCTTCTTCCATGCTATTCGGTATCTTCCGATTGATGTCTTCTATCAGTTGTCATGGTCGAACTCCGTGAATGAACCCGAAGACCCTCATCTGGTAGACTATTAAACCAGAGCCGCGCCAGGCCGATCAAAGGTTGAGAAAACATATGGCACCACAAAGGTAAGCACCAACGCTCTACTGTGGCATTGCCAGAAAATAACTCCAGGTGATCATCAGGATCACCAAAGCCATCGTAAGTTTTTACATTGGATGGCATCTTGGTTTTGGGTGGAAAAGGAAAATTGGCCATCCTGGCTGAGAACTTAGTGTGAGTGGTTGGTAGGTATGGCCGTGATAGGTTATCAACAGCGGTGGTTGGCTCAGGTATGGGTATTTGATTGGGAAGATATAGGGCGAATGACATCAAGTTAGCCCCTGTCTGGATGGGATATTGTATCCCAGATAAGTGCATTCCGGGATATCCGGAGTAAGGGAAAGATGGGAGAAAAGGGTGTGGCCTAAATGGTTGCACTGTGTTTTGGCTAGTAAGAGGGTTAAGTGGTTGTTCCTCCACGTAACCCAAGTTGTTGGGTATTTGAGGGATAGCCATAGAACATGGGGGTAGAGTGTTGAAATCTAGGATTGTCTGAGGCTGCATGTAGGTCGAATGACCACCGTAGTTTGGTGTTATCTCCGGTCGGTTGGCTGTATGGGATGTTCCTCCCAGGAGTCCTATAAAAGTTTGGTTGGCATTTTCATGCAATGAAGTTGGAAAAATTGTGAGTGGTTGAGTTGTAGCCCTAACATCGCCTGACGCTTGGAGGACAGGCTCCACTATGTTTTGTGCAGGTGGTGTTAGGGGAATAGAAGAGTCACCTTCATAAGCTAGCCTAACTCTCACTCCCCGTAGCCTCTCTTCTCGTATATAGTTACTAACCAACTCATGCAAACGAGTGAAATTTTCTCTAACTCCTTCGGGCATTAACTCGATCATATCGTTTATGGTCGGCGCATCTTGCTGGTTATTCTCAGAGTTACCTGCTTCCTCCATTCTCTCGATTGCGAATCCTTTAACCTGCAAAGCTTAGTTACAGACAAAGAAATCGGGGAGTATCCCATTCACTGTGAAGTAAGACTTTGCCCCACGGTAGGCGCCAATGTTGCTTCAAAGGTTCTCTAATCCAGGCTATGCTCTGTATCCCTGCTAAGACACGACAAAGAACACCGTTAGCCTCACCACAGGAGATGTCTCCTGTGGTCAAGACTACGGCGTGAGAATAAGTATGGGTTTTTTGAGAAGGTTGTGAGAACAATGGATAAAATGCAGAAGGTGAAATGATTATGGTGAACATACCTTTGTTACTTCTTGAGCTTGGTATTTATATTCACTTTGGCTGAGAAGATGCAGAAGACAATCTTCTTATTGTGGAAGCTTATCTTTTATGTGTTGTGGAGTTTGACCTTGGCTTTAGTGATGTTTCTATTTTTGTGTAAATGATTGACTGATGTCTACTTAATATTTTTTTCCTTTATGCAGGTTGTCACTCAGCCTGACAATAAATTATACCTTTTCACCACAAAAGTAGGAATCTTACTTTCTACAAGGATTTCATTTTGCTTCTTTCCCTTCTTTGGGTTATATGTCATTCGTAGTCTTTCATCAGTAGAAAGTCTTATCCGGGCTATGTGGACCAAAAGCCCTGATGAGGAATCTCGGCTATATGGTATCCCTGCTATGCCATATCCCGGATGGACTATATTAATCGTTGATTATGCGGTTTAGCCTACACCCGTCATCAATTGACTTCAAGGCATATGTGTGTTCTTATCTATCCATTCAATCTTTAATGCTATTTTTACGTGTTTTTCATTAGTCTAACAATAAAAACTCTTTAATTGTAACATTTAGTCAATCATAAACGGATTAGGAGTCTTGCTTTCAATTGTATTAATTCTATGTCTTTTTGCTGGTTTAATTTTCTTGAATTTAGACGAAACTTAAATATGTAAAACTCATAAACCTTCAAATATTTTGTTCTTTAAACAATGTAACCATTTCAAAAGAAAGAAAGTAATGAAATGTAAGAAGGGAGGAGAATAAGATCAAATCTATAACTGGATAAAATAAATAAGATGTGTATAAGAGAGTGACTCCTAACACGTGGGTGCATTATAAAATATCTTATCATAGAGTAAACATAAAAACATATTATTTATTAGGAGAGGTGATACAAAGTTTAGGGTTGAAACCTAAAATTTTGGGAGTACAATTAAAAGTTTTAATATTGAGTACTTTGATAAACTTTAAATACTAAAACGTGAGGGGTTGAAAGTAAGTTTCTATAATGATTAAGTATGAAACACAAAAATTAAAATATAAAAATTTTAATATAAAAATTAAAATTTGATGAGTAAAATATAAAAGTTTTGATATTCGATGTTGTGATGACTTGAGTAGGTTCAAACAACATTTATCAAGTTTCAAATCAAATCTTTAATGTTTTGTGATCATTAAAAATGATATCTTCCTAAATTAAAGGACTAAAGTTTTTAAGTTATAAGAGTCACTAATTGTATTAGTTTTGATTACATCAATTATGTACCACTTTAATACTAAAAATACTCTCTAAATTCTCATGTCTTGAAAGCTTATTATGACAAGCTTAAGAAGTGATTAAAGTTTCGTTGTTTGTGTTTTTACTAAAATGTACAACTCTTATGATAACGATAAAAGGCTCCCGTGTTTCATTTTCTTTACTTTTTTATTATCTTTAAAATTGGAGTCTAACTCTATCTTACGACGGGTGATGTTTAGAGTTTTAACCCTGGCATGATTTGTAAGACGATAGATAATTTTCTTATTAGAAAAATTTATCTTTCAATCACTATGATAACATGTGCTTCATAAAGATGATTTAAAAAGCGCTCTAAGCTCAACATTATTGTTTAAAAAGACAACAACAAACTTAAAAACACTAATTTTAGGTTTCAAAATTTAAAAAATCAATGTTAAGTTAACAATCAATGTTTAGCCTACTTCTCATGTTTATTGTAATTATCCCTTTGCGTAACCTCACGTTATGAATCCAAACACACGGTAATGATGAACATCCGACTCCACTTGAAGCGTTTAAATATCCACACTCCAATGAAAATTTGTTCTTTTATCTTAGTTGACAACTTGCAAAATGTTCTTACTGTTACTTTAATGAAACAATTGAAAAATATTAAACAAATATATGTTAAAGATATTCTTTTAAGTAGTCAAAAAAAAATTTGCGTTTATATTATTTCATTTTATTTCGTTATTTCTTTTATGCATAATATATATATAAATAACCAAAGAGGCATTGCTTTAATGGTACCACAGGATTCTCTCAAATAAGAAATCTTAGGTTCAAATCCCTCCCGCAGCAAAAAAAGGGGTCTGAGGGGGGTCAGGGGTTTTCTCAATAGAGTTTCCTCCTGGGGTGGTTGTGGTGTCTCATGGGAGGTCCATGTAACTAGACTTTTGTGACATGGCCTGGAAACAGTGGGTCACATGATTGAGACCTTCGCCGTTCAAATATATATCTATACTCCTTTATAAAGAGTATTGGTGAGAGGATATTCAACTATCTTAAAATTAAGAAAAGTACCAGTGGACAAGCATATGGTACAACCATTCTAAGCCTAAATCAACTCCAGCCCCTTGCTTAAACCTTCATCACGATTGAAAGCCTGACTTCTGCTTTCCATCTCCCCCAAACTTTCTTTACCAATCTCGGCATCCAGCCTTCAAACCAGGCAATTCGTTCAATTGATTACTGTTCCAGTTTGATTCTTCATACCTTAATCGGTAATTATCTCAACCAGGTCAATGGGATTTCAGAACTTTAGAAAATATTACGGGCGTTAGTCTTCTTTTGAAATATGGCTTGCCTACTTTCCTCTTTTCCAAAACCCTTCTTTCCCGTTTCTTCTTCTTTCTCAACCCTAGAGGTCTCTGAAACAGGAAGACGAAAGAGGTAGTCTTCTTTTCATGGGTTCTTCGTGTCTGAACCAATCATACACAAAAAGAGGAAAAAAGGCTCCATATTCAAATAATTCAAAAGAATGATCTCTCCTTTAAAAGAGTTGCTTCACTTCAATCAGACTCTCACCCCTACTCCTGCTTCACTTCTTGTTCTCTTGCGTTTGCATCTCCGACACTGCCTCAGAAATTGGTATGCCTCTTCATAATTTTTTTAACCTTATTTCTATACATCCTATTTCAGCTGGTTCTCTTGGTATGCCTCAGAAATTGGTTTACATCGTTGTGTTTATGTGTGTGTTCTGTGTGCGTGTATTTTAGTTTCACAAATGTTTACTCTGTGTCTACTACTTGCTTGCATGTGTATCTATTTGCTTACATTCAACATTGTATACATACATAACTACATACATACACTATATTTTAAAACTGCATACATATATTCAGCATTTCTAACGAACTTTTTTTAAAGGGTTATATGTATTTGCTTAAAAAAATTCATTTATAATTTTGAGTTTTTGTTTCCAGCTTCACTTGATCTAGCTTAACCCTCTTATGTACATTTTTTTGCCAATTATTTCACATACAGGACTCGCACAAATACGAAAATTTATGTATGCAGATGTTTAATTAATATTTATCTAAACTCAAATCAAGATTAATGCCACACAATTTATTTTATTCTTTAAAAAAGATGATACTTTGATGGTTAAAATTATCTAAGAAAGTGTTATGAACTGCATAAATAAACATAAAACATACATGAAGACACACACATTCAAAACTGGTTTTTATGTATATGTACGTAGGATTTTTTTATATATATAATAATAATAATACTCAAAAAAAAGGGGGAACGGTTTTTTTTTCGAGCCGAGGGTCTCTTTAGAAGCAGTCTCTCTACCACATCTGGGGTAAGGTTTGTTTTCGTCTCACCCTCCCCATACCCCACACAGTGGGAATATACTGGGTTTGTTTGTTTGTTTGTACGTAGGATTTTTTTTATATGTATGCAGTTCACCTTATGAAGGTATAAAACTACATCTATGTAGGCAATTTAATGCACAGAACATACATGGATACATGCACAAATTCTGCGCATTTTTTTGAATATGTGTAAAATGTGAAAGATTATGAAAGTTACAAATAAATACAACTTTATTTAAACTTTTCTACATAATAATACAACTGCATTTAAAATACAACCATAAGAATGAATTTATGTTACTATAAAAATGATTTTTTTAACTCATAACTACATACATAAAATTAAGAAATTGTTTATATTTATGCAGATATTTATATGTATGTATTCTGTGTGTATTGCTATATGTATGTATGCAGGTCTATCTGGTTCTAATGCTTATTGGTCTGATTATTATGTACTATTGATCGCACTTTATTTATATGCATGTTTATATTAGTTAATGGCCATCTAATTTGTTGATTTGTGAAGTTACAAACACATCAGATTCTTGAGTTAAAGCTTATCAAGAAGAAGCTGATCAATATAGTAATTGCCGTTAATACGGTTAGTAGAGTAATGTTGATTTATTCTATAAGTTTCTCTCTTAAATTAATTTTTCTTGGTGGACCTGAAATGGTTTGTGCAGCTTCCATCATTATTATTGTTCCACTGTTTATAAACATGTATAACGATGTTCTTGTTCTGTATGCTTATTTGGTCTTGGTATTGTGGTTAAGTGGTTTCATCAAATATGTTTTTGCAGTAGCATCCTAGCTTAATTGTGTATCCAACTGGTATAGAGGTAAGGTTTGTACCCATCCCCCCAAGATCCTACTAAAATATACTGGGTAAGTTTGTTTGTTATCCTAGCTTAATTGTGTATTGAAATTTCTTTTAAAGTCTCAGACCTGTCTTCATTGAGGGCATCATTTGCTACAACAGGCATGGCAATTTTTTTAGTTTTTTATTATGTTCCTTTTGATATACAATCTCTTGGATTAATTAATTTTTCAAATCTTTTTAAAAGAAATGTTGTTGTGTGGTTGTTTGATCAAACCTGATTTGTTTTCATTGTTGGTTCTTTTCCCTTTATACTTTTATGATGAGAGTTTTGCATTTTTTTTTCTAGAAACTGGCATATTAAGTTTTATACAGATTGTTGTAATAATTAGATCATGAATTCATAATAATCACTATTTAGAGACTCTTGAATCATTGAATGCCTCACTATCATGTCCCAATTTACTTATTTAGGAGTCACTAAAGTTGCATTTAGGATTCACTAAAGCTGGTGAGGGTGAAGATGGGCTTATGAAATCTGCTACTAGCTTCGGGACACTCTTCAGCTTATTCTTCATGCTAGTTAATTTTTATATTTTTATTTAGTTTGATAAATCCATAAACATTGTCTATATAACAATATGCATAGTTTTGTCTGGTATACAGGATGTTCTTGGTGCGTTCATATAGCCACATGGTCTTTGAATGTTGTTTCATGTTCTTTTAAGTCGGATGATGTTCATGCTCTTTGTAGGACAATCTAAGTCGAAAATTTAAGATTACAGAAATTCGCTGCTCAGTTTCTAGAAGTACCTCTAGATCTTCGTATGATTTGAGGCTAAGCGTGTTGGATACATCCTTCATTTGCTAAATAATTTCCCAAATGAACTAAACAAGTTAATGGTTAGACCATCATATGGTAAATATGTTTGTAGTTGACATTCTCAAGAACACAGCAATAGGCAAACTTCCGACTTATATGGAAGAAATTAATGCCACAATGGAAATATCACTAGCATTAATTGATGATACCTACAAATATGTTGATGTTGCTGTGATAAGATTAATTATGTATTGATTTTTATCATTACAAGTGTTTATTATTATTATTATTATTATTTAACATCACGTATTATCCTTACAGGAAGGGAGTGTGGCAACAGAAAAAACACCATCAGAATTGATGGACCAGACTACTGTTTAAAAATTTATCTGGATCAAATGGGTCAAACAGGTCTATAAAACTGAACATGACGCATAACCTTTAGGTCAACTTCAGCAATCCATTTTTTTAGCATATGCAAGTGACATATATCAAAGAAAATATAACCGCGAAAAGAATAAAAACAACCGTGTTGTAAACTAGTTTACACTATTCATTTATAATATATTAACTTATTATTTTTTGTCTTACATAAATTAGGATTATGACTAGGGTGGAATAAAGAAAAAGCTAAAATATTTTGACAGTCATCAAAGTTGACACATGGATTTTTAATTCTAAATATATATGTTTCTGACCAACTTTTGTTATTTGTGTGCTTGGTTTTTCTACAAGATCATTGTGTTTATAAATATTGTTTTTATTTGTGTATATTAATTGTGGAGTCTTGTAAAACTCATGCTATTTATAAGATATATAGAACTGCATACATAAAAGAAACTATCAAAAACATAATCTGTATCACTAAAAAGTGATAAATTTGCCAAATACGAACATCGCGTCGTACATTCCCGTCGCCTCCGCCGCATCGCGCGGGTTTCCGACTAGTATATATATATATATATAAACATGCTATTGTTTTATCGTTGTCTTTTATATTAGGGGTCTCAACTGTTTCAGGTTGGCGGGTTAACGAATTAATATGTTCCCGGTTAGCTGGTTGGGGTGATGAATTTTGCAACCTTAACCTGACTCATATATTTACTTGTGTCAAAATTTTCAACCCTAACCCAGATCAACATAAATTCAAATTAACTCAAACATGACCCGTATAACCTGTTTATATAAATTAATCAAATGAAAAATTAATTTATAGATTGTAAGTTTCTTGTTGGTTGAAAACACGTCAATAATAGCGTGTTTAGTAGGAGTGTATCATTAATAAATATTTCATATCGTATTTTTGATTAAACAATTATATTATTAGAACTAAACATATTATATAAAGTATGAAATAAAAAAAAATAAACCAATTGTATAGTTAACCAGTTGACATAAAATACTTTTAACAAAATAATTAATATTATTAAAGTAATCTTTGTAAATTAAAAAAAAATAGAAAATTTGTTAATTGATTAATTAAAGTATTGTAAATAACCAAAACAAAAACAACTAAGTGGATCAACCCGAACATGACTTGTTTTTTATAGTTATAATTGCTAACAAAAAACTTGATTATTTTCGTGACATGTTCAGGTTCATGTCAGGAATTGTTGTCCCTATTTGTACATACTAAGGGGTTTTTGTAGGGCTGACAATTTCATATACGAACACGTTAACACGACACGACACGTTACAACTTTAATATGTTTCGTGTTTCCCCTTAACATGTTTTGTTTTAAAATTGGTCGAAATGTTAATACTTGTTTATTTTTTGTGTTTAAACATGTAAAACCTGTTAAAACTTGTTAAGAAGACATCTCTTAATGATTCATAAATTGTAAATGACTAAGATGTAACATTAAGTTTGAACGATTAAAATGTTACATTAAAAGATAATCTTTTAACCATTCAAAAGTTAAGTTAAAATAGTATAAATCATTAAAATATATTATTTAAAGACGACTAGTATACTAACAAACAAACTTTAAAAATATGCTATATTTACCATTACTTTTTTTTTAAAATAAAACTTAACAAGTGACGTTAAAAAACCCTTGTATCTTTTTTATCTAGATTTAGTCAAAAGTGTATTTCTACGCTAAAACGGGGCTGGCCAGGTCCCACCAAAAATACGGTCTAACTTTTGACAATTTAGCCACTGCTATTTTCCACAAGTAAAGCCAAACCCAAACTTTGACCACAGTCACCACCATAAAACCACCATCAATTCCTCTCTCAATTTCACTTTTTTGCTTCTTTGATTCTTCTTTTCAACTGTTATGGCCGTCGATTTGATGAATGATTACAGAAACAATCGCTTGCACCCCACCATGGAACCAAATTCCGTCCAAGAAGCTGCCGTCGCCGGCCTACAAAGCCTCGAAAATCTCGTCGGAATACTTTCCTCACAATCTTATCAAACCAATACCACATCGTCTTCTTCATCTTCTCCACCCGCCGGAGCCACCGACTCCGTCGATTACATAGCTGTCGCTGATGTTGCGGTTAACAAGTTCAAAAAGTTCATATCTTTGCTTGATCGGAACCGCACCGGTCACGCTCGGTTCCGACGAGGCCCTGTTTCAGTTTCTAACCCGTATCAGAAATCTGCGCCGGTGGTTACGCCGGCGAGCATTAACCACCATACCCATCAGACTGCCGATCCGTCGGTGGGGGTGGCGTTGGATAAGGTGTATTCTCCGGCGCCGATACAGCAACGTCTACCACCGCCTCCCCAAACGACTCTTCAACATTCGTTGGTCAAATCGGGATCATTTGATCGGAAGGATTTTCCGGCCAACACCATTAATTTCGCCGCTGCATCTCAGGCGAATTCGTTTTATATCGTCGTTGACCGGAGATACAGACAGTTTACAACCGTCAATGTCTTCTGGGTTTCAGATCACCAATCTGTCACAGGTTTTCCGCCGGTCAACCGAATCTTTCGTCGTCTTCGTTCAAACGAAAATGCAACTCCATCGGAGATTCTCACACCAAATGTGCTAATTCTTCAGGCCGCTGCCATTGTTCAAAGAAAAGGTACCGGAATTCGAAATTGATGCTCGTTTCGAAATTGATTCTAAATGAATTGAATTGTTTCAGGAAATCGAGGATGTGAAGAGGTTGTAAGAGTTCCGGCGATAAGCATGAAGATGGCCGATATACCACCGGACGATTACTCGTGGAGGAAATACGGTCAAAAACCGATCAAAGGATCACCGCATCCGAGGAGGTAAATTCATTGTTTTCTAGCTTTAGATCTCTTGATAGTTTGATTTGATCATAGTTGATATCGATAAACTGAGTCTTAAACTCAGTGAGTCAAACCAACTCGGTAACTCGTTGACCAATTGATTCTTAGAGAATTGGGATTTGAGATTCATCTCCCCATTTGTTGAAAATCGTGGGTCGAAGTTTGACTCATGTCCATGGGCATTACGGTCATTTACCATCAAAGTGTTTTTTTTTATTAAAGTAGACTTATAAAAATAAATATTGAAAAATATATATTGTTGATCAAAATCAAATGGAATATCTCGAGCCAATTATTAAAGTGTTTTATTCGAAAAAAAAAAAACAAGTCAAACAGCGTAAAGAAGTCAATACACATCCCTCCTTTATTAAAGCAAATAAATTCATAATTTAATAAATCGTAATCGCAGGGTTAGTGCAGATTAAAGCATGTCATATTCCATTTAAATAATTAAATATTTTATTTTTGATTTTCAATATTTTTTTCTTATTTAAAAAATATTATTTGTTTAGGAATTTAACTTTTATTACCTTTTTTTATTAACGTTCATAACAAAGTGATTGACTATAAAATTTCAGACAATGACATATTTGTTTGCACTTTGTGGCATGTTGGAGTAGATCAAAAGAATTTTAATAACCCCATTCACATTAATCTAAAATAATAAAAGCTACCATAATGGACATACTTTAATTTCCTAGGCCTCAACTTTAGTTTGAGGGTTTTTTTTTAAAAAAACATTATTATATTAAGATCTAATTATTTTAAGATACACATATCTAATCATCTCGT